>VUJU01000330.1:0-120300 GCA_009835225.1 Aphis craccivora | reverse complement strand
ACCTAATAATATCTAATAATATACCCTTTATAATAAACAATTTAAAAATATTCTGTTGTTTAAATATACATTAATTTGATTATTATTAAAATACTCGTATAACAAATAATTATAAGTATATATTATATATAGGTACATATAATTACGTACTCTTTAGAGGAAGTAGCTCACACCCTACTACATGATATTCTTTTTTTTTTCTTACTAACATTGCTCATCCTTCTACTTAATTATTATGTATAACGCTCCCAATATGAAAAATATAAATGATAATATTTATGGTTTTCACGAAAAAAATATAAAATATTTAAAACTACCATTTATCCGTCTATTTTTTTTTTCGAGAAATAGGAAGTTCACATTATGAAGTTAATTTTTATACGAAGTTAAATATATTCTCAGTTGCTTCTTTACCAATTGTGTGGTATGCAAAATAATAAATCAATTTAATTAATTTATATGTGAATAATAGTAGATACTATATGTAATTTATTAGGTAAATAAAAAAAATTATACAAATCATAACCATAGATTAATATTGATGAGGCAGTATAAGTAACTAACCTATTATAAAATTGATGTAATATAAAACGTTTGTTTACCTTTGATTATCTAGAGTGAAATCGTTGGCCATCGAAGCCCCAGTGAGGATGATATTTCCCATTGCGTAAACCATTGACAATCGTATTATAGTTCTGAAATAATAAAAAAAAATTTCAATTGCCATAGACATACAAACGTAATGTATTAAAATAAAGATATCGTTTTGCAATACATAGATTCGATACTTTAGGATGCTTACTTATATTTTCCCCAGTAAGAGTCGGCCAATATAGCACCAAACATTGGCATTAAATATGATAAAAATATAAAGCCATGATAGATCATTGTCGAATCATCGTCGGAATAATTTAATATCGTTGTCAGGTATAACACTAGAATAGCTGAAAATAAAAATACAAAAATATATTGACTGTTTTACATTTTTGTCAACGATAGTAAGTATAATGCACGTCGATAAAGTAATAATGTATTTTGTATGAAAAGTGGAGAAAATGACGTGTTAATCAATTTAAATTAAACGATTATTTTTTGCTAGTTATATACTAAATTTTTATATTGAAAACTGGTTTATTTATATATACCATAACATGTTCAGTGGGGCCCATTCTTGAAGAATAAATAAATAAATATAATATGTATATTGTATATATTAAAGTATAATATAAATAAATATATTTATATGTATAAATTAAAAGTTATAAATGTCCAATTTCTTAGTAAATTTTTTGCTTTGATATTATTTCCTTGCAATTTTTTTTAGATATTTCGATAGTTTAGTTCAATAATTTTCTCCGACAAAATCATTTTAAAATAATGCTTTTATAAGAGCTAATTGATTACGGAAAAATTTGTTTGCTTTATCTTCCATGCCATCTGTACAGTCTACATAATATGTAACGTTTTTATCTAAATTAATTATCAAATTTATTTCCTTACTTCTAAGTCCATAGTAGTTGAATCTTTCACAAAGCTCATCACATACGATAAACCAAACAGATTTTGGAGATTTCTATGACATATGAAATAACATAATTATTAGATTTAATATATTATAATATATCACAGTCGTTAAATGTTCACATATCACATTTAACAAAATAGAAACATTGATTATTTTATAACTTAAGTATATGTGTAAAACGTTTGTCTAAGCGTTATCTAGTGGACTATTTCAATTTCAATTTAATTTGACATTCTTTTAAAATAAAAATAATAATAATAATAAATAAGCACAGAATTCCATCAGCGTAATTATGTATTGCAACTTTAATATCGTAAAGAAAAACTCGATATATATTTTTGACAAATATCTTTACAAAATATAATTTAATTCACATAACATTATAAATATTATTATTTTATTTAAACGTATTGAATGGAAATTAATATGAAATCATGATGTTTAATTTATTTGTATGAAAATAAATTGTATAGGTAGTAGCTGGTATTGCTATAGGGTGCTAGATTCTGGAATATAGACATACACCTCTTCGACACGGCTATGTAGATATCGCTATAATAATTTATACTCGCATCTTTTTCTATAGAGGATTTTTATTTTTTTAAATGATTTTATCGATTCCTTTACGGGATGTAGGTATAATAAAATAATAAAACGTGTTTCCCAATTGTGATTGTTTCATTAAAAGGGATACATAGTTACGTAAGACTAAATTAAGAGAAAAAAATGTTCATCAAATAAAATATCTAATTGATTTTTTATAAAATTGTGTTAACGGGATAGATAGCGCCTCCCAGCCCGCAGAGAAAAAATAATAACACCATATTAATTATTAATATACCGTAATATAATATTGGTAACCTATATGTTATACTTGATAATATATATGTATATATAATATATATTTTTAATTTTCTTTGGGATGAAAAAAATTAATATTATCTACTATATGGAAAACTGCGAGTTGCAGTTATTTTTTTGTGAGTCGTGGGTCGTTGTAGTAATATATTCATGAATTAATGTTTTTCAGGAAACTTATTGTAACTCTCTAAATTTTTTACATATGATTAAAAAAATAATGTATCAACGAAGTTGCTACGGTAACGTAATTTTATTATGCATCAGTTGTTAAGAGAAGTTTAAGTATTATAACGCGAAACTGGCCAGAAAAAAGTTTCACCCAGCCCAAAAACATTTTTATTAAATGTGCCACTTAATCAGTACCGACATGGATAGTAAATGAACTCAAAAACTTCGTCTTATAGCTTATTCGCACATTATAAATATTATAAATTACATATTAATATACTTATAATATAACTACATAATCTATAACTTTACGGTTATACATGTTATTAATAGTTTCATTAGTTAATTTGATATTTTTTTTACATCATCATGATTCGTATTACAGAATATAATGTGCACACGAGTATGTCATTGATAAAATAAAACTATTTTCTAGTAGGTATAAATGAGGATAATATTATGTGTGAATGTAAAATTTATGAATCTATAGGTACACCATAAATGTCAATTTAATTAATACCTACAATTAAAATACAATAAAACTCCTGGTATCTCTTAAAACAATCTTTGAAATGTTCGTCAAGATGGTTTAGTAGTTTTTAAGTCTATAAACCACAACCACACACACCTTCATTTTTTTTATAAAAATATAGATATCATTACATAAGTACACAAAGTATTGATTATTTAACTTTTATTTAAATGTTCTAAATTATAAAATAATAAGATCAAACAATTATTTCATTATAATATGTAATAATTTAATAATTATAAATGAACATCATACCTATAGTATTATCGTGTTGTGGATTTTACTAGTATGATGCAAAATATTTAATATTTATTATATTAGTCGATTCGTAGTATTTCTTAATATTGTCAAACTACATTATCGATTAAAGTATGTGCGCACACTTATGAATTATTAAACATTATGTTGAGATACTTAAACACAGGTATTGATATGTAAAAACTAAGAATAAAACAGTACCTAACAGTGCTCCTATTAAAATATAGCCATATTCATTGGTATGTTTGTATGCATGATATGCTTATCTATGAATGCACATTACCTATATTATGTAGCATATTCGTGTTTACTTAATGTTTGAATGTTTGAAACGTTTATTACTGTTTCCATCGTAATTACAGTATATATAGCCATATATTATGTATTTAGAAAATTTTGTGATTTTGAAAAAAAAAACATTGACTTTTACACTATGATAGCCTAGAAAATATTAAAATTTTAAAAGCTTAATTACAAGGTACAGTTAACAAAATACGATCAACAAAATTTATGTCATATATCTGATTTGAATATTTATTTCGTGTCGAGCGTAATTGCTCTGAACGGTGTGTAATTAATTCCGTATACGTTCCTAGTAGGTTATCAAAAACGGTTATTTATATTTAGAAAAACGCAAATCGCAATATTCCACATTCACCTACAGAAAGGAAAATATATTTATGCTAAACATCCTTCGACGTTGAAAGGCGGGTTTTCCACTACACACGTGTACGTGTACGTGCATAGAAAATTCTCTTCCGTGATTGGTAATAGGTATATGGTAAGCTTTTGGTATACCAGAAAGTTTATACGTTCCAACCAATCACAGAAAAGAATTTTCTATGCACGTACACGTACACGTATGTAGTGGAAAACCGCCTCAAAAGTAAAATTTAAATTTAGACGGTTATGAAACTATATGTTTACTACACGTTTCGTTTGCTAAAGATATTAGGGTATTAAAAAATAAACATAAAGCACACACGCAGATACACCATTAACGTCTATCAATATATTATTATTTAATATACTATATACATATAATCATCGTATATACACATATATATATATAGTATATAGATTTAAAAACTACACAAGCCATAAAAAATATATATAACATCATGAAATGCGTTTTACTTGCCAATTTCTTTACAGGCGGCTCCATTCTGTCACGGCTTATATTTTTACTGCAGTAATTACTATTGAAATTTAATTAGGCACGAGTTAAAATAAATAATCGTATTACATTACAGTATTATATTATAATAGAAGACGACATCGACGTTAAACTCGGTTGATTAAATCGAACACATAATATATGTATATGTTTTATAACAGTCTTTATAATTATGATTATCGTTGTTTACTTTAATGCGATGATCCTGGATTAATTTTTTTTTTTTATCACATCTTTGAGAAAAATCGCGTGATACCACGGTACCGCATTATCTACACACGATTATTATTATTATTCCAAGACCACGATTCAAAAGAGCATTTTTACACGTGGAAACCGGTAGAAGGCAACTGCTGGTATAATAATATTATACACTACTTGAATACAACTACTGCAGTACAATACGTCCTATAGTCAAAATCCCATTTAAATAGTCGTTCACGTGACTTGATAATAAAGTACGTTATAAACGGGCATCATAATAATAATAATGATGGTAATATTAATAATATCTTTAAACGTGAATTCAGCAGCGATCCGTTCTCGCACGTTTTAGTACCACCTATCGTCTCCCACTACTACTAGTACCGGACCGACGACATTCTTTGCTGTATTATAATAACATTTTGTGATGGAAGTGAATTTTGTATCACTATATAGAGGTACCGATCCTTTCGTGATAACTGATATATAGGTATATTATATAACTGGTATGTATAATAATGTACAGCCGTGTGCGGAGCAAAATTTTTCAATTATTTTACAACGCCGTCGATACCGTACTATAAAATATAATCGATAGTGTTGTTTATTAATAATATCCGCAGGTATAGGTAATATAATCATGGTACTTTGTTGTTCATGTTACATTTTTTTTTTTCGTTAAGTTTTAACGCAGTGACGTACGGGATGTCACAACATTTTCGCTCAACGAAATACTCGCTTAAGTATTACGTTACATTACCGAGAAAAGTTACAGTCAAGATTTAGCTCCAAAACAGATTTTATAATAACTCAAATAACAGAAATTTAAATCGAAAAAAAAAGGACGATTTTAGTTGTTCTTGGTTTTTCCGTATATATTATTTTTATTTATTTGGTTACCTATTAAGTATTTTCAATAATATAATATTATAGTAATATTATTTTTTTGTTTTTATTTTTACATATCGAAGAAAATCTAAGCACAAAACAAAGAATATCTAAGGGATGGACTTGTCGTTTCATATTGTATTCTCAACTGTATTCATTTTTAGGGAGATCAACAGTTGTCCGAAAAATTATAAGGATAATAAAATAAGCATAAAAATCTATTCTCAACATTACATTTTCAAATACATTTTCAAAGGGTGTTACCACTCGCTCGCTCGCTCGGAAGACATTCAAAACAAAAATATCCTTCGATTTGCTATGCAACACCACCTAAGGTAGGTCAACGATGGCCATAATTTTGCTAACAGCTGCGGTCGGTAATAATTAGGGCCCGGATTTATATGCTCTAAAAACCTAAGGAATATGCATTCAAAAATATGCATTTATGCTCTTATTTTGTAGGAATATGCCCTGTAAATAAAAAATATGCAAAAATAAATCGATTAAAAATGTATTTTATTTACATTATTTTTTATATAGGTATTTACATTAAATGATATTATTTTTTATATTATATTTTTTGAAGTTATTTGAAAATATTTTAATTTCAATCTGAAAAATTAATATTAAAAATATTTGTATTAAATCAATTAACTAAACATACCAAAAGCATTTGCATTACATTGTAAATTTGTACTAAATACGAATGTTTTTTTTAGATTTTCGAATGAAAAAAGAAAACGACTTCATCAAATTACACAGACTAAAAATTTAACTGTAAATCCTCCGTTATTTTAACAAAAATTAGCAAAATATTACATATTGTGTATTAAAAAACGTATATATGCATTTAAAACCCATATAAATACAATAAAAAAATCGTAAATATGCAATAAAAAATGGTAAAATACAAAAATATGCAGTACATGTCAAAAAATGACAAAATATGCATAAATATGCAAAATAAAATTTTATATTTCAGATCTACTGATTTTAATTCAAACTTGTAGCTTACCTAGCAATGTTTTGGACTATTAAAAAAAAACATGCAAATGCATAAAAATCCGGGCCCTAGTAATAATTGTCGATTATCACTTCTCGGGTCCTTATAATTTTTCGACTGTTGATCTCCCAAATAAGAAGGGATCATTCAAATATAAATAGAATAAATAGTAGTTAAACTGTTAAACCCATATAATTATACAAATCATGTGATATACTGATATGTCATATATAGTCCAATTATAATATTACAACAATTATTGTATTAATATGTCATATAAATCCGTGCGAGTTAAAACAAAGATGTTCTGTATAGGTTAATAGTAGTGATGGGTCGAACCTTGATTTTTTAATTCGAACCGAACTTGAACCGAACTTTAAATTATTTTTTCGAACCCGAACCGAACTGACCCTTCATATTTTTCTACCAAACCGAACCGAACCGAACCTAGAATCATTTTAAGTCGAACTCGAACTCGAATTCAACATTTTTTATCATATACATTGTACATAACGGGCCACTGGAAGAATAACTTAATATTGTTATAAACGATACGCAGCTTATTACTTTCTACCGCCAATTATAGTCTAAACTCTAATCATTTTTATACAATCATTATCAGTTTTTATTTTTTAAAAATAACTTTAAGAATTGTACAAATATTTGAACTTCGGAGTTCGGAGTTTCGACTTTCGGACAATCATGGCCAGAAAGTGGTTCGACAGATATTTTCAAGTTCGAATTTCGAACCAAACCGAACATCGTGGGTTCAGTTCGGTTCGGTTCGAGATTCGAACAGTTCGACCCATCACTAGTTAATAGAATAATAAAGTTTATAATATATATATATATATATATATATCATATAATTGATAACTACAAATGTGCAAGACTAACGTTGTATTTTTATATTCTTACTTTTACTCACTCAAAACATTTTGTTTTCAATTTTCAAAACCTACTGTTATTATTGAAAACAGAAATTATAATCGAAATAACTAGACATTAATAATTATCAATTATCATACACTGACTATACTTACAATGTGACCTATATGGCTGTATTTGTGTTAATTGTATCTATATAAATTATCAGGGTCATTTTAATTTGTTGTATCTACATCCTACCTACAATACATAAGCGAAATTGTAACATACATATCTATTTTTTTAAATTGTTTGTAGTAATTTGTAATAACTGTGATACTTTTAATAAATATATTAGGTATTCTATATGTTATAATAATAATATTATAATTTATAATAATTAGTGGATTTCCAATGATTTTATTAATATTATCATTTATCATTGAGTGTTGATTTTCCTAGTAGAAATAGAAGTTCTATACGTAGGTACTCTGTGTAGGTTTATATTAAAAGTCATAAGTACGGTAATATAATACAAAAGTAGGAAATAATCTATAATGATTTATGAATTGAAATATTAAATTTCATGAAACATAAAGTATGTCTTAATAAGTTTAGCTTGTATTAAAATAAAATAAATCTATATATATATATTTTTTACTAATAGGTATCCACATGCATTTTTTTGTTATCTAGTTGTATGGTTATATGGTTGTATGGTTTGTATATCTAGTTGTATATAGTATAATATTTTATTTAAAATTTAAAATTTAATTAATTAAAAATTATTTAAGAGAAAAATATTGGTAGACATGGATCATTATAGTTTTTTGTATCACATATTTTGTAAAATACAAGTAATAATTATAAACCCACTGTCAGGAACTGCATTTAAAACTTTGTTAAGCTTACCGCTTATTATAGATTATAATTATACATTTTAAAATAAAAGCTACAAGCTCGTTCAAAATTAAATTTTACGTTTAGTAGTTGGTATCTATAAATTATTATAAATTCAATAGACTGATTGACCAATTAAATATTTTTATTATTATTATTAATTAATACAATAATACATACTACATAATACAAAGATCATAATCGATTTTCCTACAACTTACTTCAAGCCTAGAATATTATGAATTATGACATGGAGAAATTAAACTCAAAGGTTTCTAAACAAGGTATAGAATTAAACTTTAAATCACTTATCTAAAAATTATGTTGCTCATTCATTTAAAATAGCTAATTGTAAAACGTTTATTGATAAGTATACTGTTATAATGTTGTGAATTTGAATCATTATTACTTTCAAATTCAAATTCAATTCCATTATTATTATGTTACTAAATTATGCTACTTATTAATAATATATAATAATGAGTAGTTTTAATCATAAATTCTTAGGTATGAAACTACACGACATTGAACTTGTGATGTTGTACGCAGCTTTACACAGTTTAGTAACACTCAATTATACATAATAAGACATGAGTGTGTCCTTACTAGTTATTTATTTTTAATATTGCATATTTTAAATTAATTAATAAACAACTTAATTTCGATTAAATAAAAAAGGTGAAAAATCCGAACGTCACGCTTGTTGAGACTGAATATAAACACTACCACTTGAATTTGCCGTCTACGCTGCTCTATGTATAATTCAGATTTGGTAATAAATCTTTGACGGCATAATTTTTTTATTATTCGAGTAATTGAACTTTTGTTATCTTAGCTACGTTTACAAAATTTTATAATTTTTAACTACAAAATTATTTGCAAATATACATGATTTTCACGATTTTTGTCAATATTTGAACGTCAAAGGCTAATAAAAAAAAAATTGTACCTATGTATATTCTTATAATTTTTTAATCATTTTAAGACTAACTCATGAAGAACTATACGTATTAAAGCCAAAAAAAATGAATCGACATTTATAAAAAAAAAAAAAACAAATATTTCAAATAACTATAAATATGAATAAAATAAGCGAAACATAGGTATTCACTTTGCCATCGAAAACCGCATCTGAAGTTTTAGTATGAAGCATTATTTCGTCAAATCATGGTGCTTGAACACACATCATTGTAAAATCAATACATTCATCCATTCCGTTCAGAATCCAAAATAACCTACAAATTAAAAAATATTTTTAATTTAAAGTTATTAGTCATTTTTAAATCGACTTATAAAAAAAGTTATATTTATACACAACTAAACTAGTATTTAAGTTATTTAGAAAATAAAAGTGCTAAAATGTTTGCAAAATATGAAAAAAAAATGCTCTTCTAATCTATCTCTCTAGTAACAGTGAATCCAAACAGCACGAGAAGAAAGGTGGAATTAACCTTCAAAGAGCTTATTTAGTTAAGACGTCTCATTACATCGACGGCACCTAAACATACGAGTATATACAAATGGTCCAGAGTATTTTATGTATTTAAAAACAATTTGTTTGTCATCGTGGCGACCGACGAATGCACCAGATTTTTGTTGAATGTAAGAATATGACTATTATTATTCTTGGTAAAAACAATTCAATAACTTAGAAACTTTTAGTTTAACATAAAAGTATTCAAGAAATTATTATTTTCCTTGTAGCTTATTTTTATGTAGACCGACGATGAAAATCGATGTCTAGGTTTAGTCGATAGTTTAACAAACCGAGTAGGAATAACGTTAAAACTGTCATCGACAGTTAAAAATAATAAATACCGTAAGTGAAGAGTGATATCACATTATGTGATGACAGTTTAAGATTATTGAAATTTTAAAAGTAAGAAATGAAATTATGGTGTACACAGACAAAAAAAAAACACCCATCATTGTAAAATCAATACATTCCTCACTCCGTTCAGAATCTAAAATGTATTTTAGCGAAGCAATGAATGTATTGATTTTACACTGATATATTATGTGTAATACACATTTGTGAATTAATACATATTGTGTATAAATACACGATATATAGTCGATAAAATGCTTAAATTTTTATTGTTCACGGGGTTTTATATCTCGTTTGTACTTTACAGAAATCAAAATTGCCAATGTTTTTCTAAATAATCAAGAAAAACAAACAACAAATTTGGCCATGGAGTTTTACTAAAAACTAGTTCAATTTTATTTTGTTGTTGTAATTTTAACAAAAAAAAAAAAAAAAAAAATTAAAAAAATGAGGATTACCACTCTATACGCTAACCCCGAGTGTGTTGAAATTTGAATTCTATGACATATCATTGTATATGAAAAATAGTTCTGAGCGAAAACGACCTGTTAGCCTATATCACCAAATATTATATTATGTTTATTTAATATAGTTATTAAAGTAATTTATTTTACATTTAATATTACAATAGATAATAATATATTTTTTTTTCGAAAATATTACATTTATAATATTTATATTATATTAAGTATATCAACTTTATATACCTACCTCAAAATTTAATAATATATATTTTTTAATACCGTCAACGGTAAAAATAAGTTTATAATAAAAATAAATAATATTAAATCAAAAATGTCATTGTGAATAATATTAAAATTCTTAATAAAATAATAAACCTAGTACTTAAGAAAATTGATTTAATTTAAAACAAAATAATTAACATCGTTTAAATGCTACAATTTATTAAAATTTGAATTTCTTCAAAAAAATGTGTTTGTGTATATATATAGAAAAAAGCGGGCAAGTGGGTACCACTCTGCTGTACATTAGGTGCCATATGGATCATTATTATATATATAGGAGTGTTAAATTTGAATCCAATGATAGGTAGGTTATACGAAATACGATTCTGAACGGAGATGATTTTTCAGCCTAGAATCTAATTTCGAATGGTTGGTGAAAAAAGTGGTTTATGTTTTAATGACCTGTATAAACCAGAATTTAAGTTCTTTTATAATTATTATAAGCTTAACCTTATAGAAAATCTCGTATTGAATTTTTAATTTTTAGCTACTTATATAAACATTTTTATGAATTATACCTATAAAATAATTTGCAAATATTCAGGAATTTGACAAATTTTTGTCAATATTTGAACTTCAAATGCTAATAAAAAAAATTGTGCCTATGTATTCTTATAATTTTTTAATCTCTATAAAAATAACTTATGAAGAACTTTGTATTAAATTTTCAAGTATTTGGATTGGGCTAAAAAAATTTTATCGACACTTCATTCGACACAGAACAATTGAAAATTTCAGTCGTCTATAAATATCTCAAAAAAAGTCAAAATATTTTGAAAATTAAATCATGTAAAAAAAACGCGAATCTAAATAACTGGTAAAATTTTCAAGTATCTACGACTTAAACTTTTTGAATAATAACAAATTTTAAAATTCAAACTCACTTAAAATTTTTCCTATAATAATGCTACTAGTTTTCTCTATAGCTACTCGAAGGAAAACTTATGGAGAATTTAGTGTTGTATTTTTAATCCTTAGTTATAAACACAAACAATTTATGATCTTTCAACTTCAAAATTACTTGCAATTTTTCGCGTTTTCGACAGATTTCGTAAAAATTTGAACTATAAACGTTTATAAAAAAAAATTGTGACTAAAGATTTTTAATTTTTTTTAGCTACAATAAGATCAACTCATAAGGAACCTTGTATTACATTTTCAAGTTTTTTTTGTCAACCAAAATTTTTTTATCGACACTTCAAAACAAAAATTCTCATATAAATCGAAAATTTCTATGGTCTATAAATAACTCAAAAAAATTAAAATTTTTTGAAAATTTAATTGTATATAGATAACACTAACATTTACAGTGATTAGTTTTTGAATTACCACCATATATAAAAAAATCGATTTGATCGAAAACTGGTTTTGCGTAAAAATTCCCGTTTTTTTGTTACTTTTTTAGGGTTTTTCCTGACGCTTTTGAAAACTATTGGAAATTTTTTACTTTTGACCCCCCAAAGTACCAACTAGATTACTAGACACTTTCCTATCAGAAACAGGGCTCACTTTTTAAAATTGAAGCACTTTTACTGCAAGGTTTATAGATAATAATAGTATTGTAATGATTATGTTATTGTATTGTAAAATCAATACATTCATCACTCTGTTCAGAATCTAAAAAATACATCATTGTAAAATCAATACATTTCTCACTCCGTTTAGAATCTAAAATAACTATTTAATAAAAATGACATCACGAAATATACTTAGTGATTAGGTTGATATAGACTGTCTCCAATCAAAATCGTTTTTTGTATACAGTAATTTACGAGAGAATTCAAATTTAACAAATCCATTACAGTGACCCACTCATCGATACCTAATATACAGCAGAGCGGTACCCATTTGTCCACCTTTTTTATTTATTATTATGTCTACTAATTATTATTTATACCCAAAAGTTATTTCGTTTTCAAAAGGCGCAGCCCATTTATATTTACAAATAAATTAATAAATATTATATATATATGTTTTATTAAAAAAAATATTTATTAGAATTATTCATTGTTAGGTACTACTGGAAATAAAAGTAAAAGTATTATTGATCGTATGAGTATATTCTTAAATTTTCCAATACGTTCTCGTGTTAACATATAAATATAAAATTTACTAAAGAATGTTCTTACCTATATATTTTTGTTTCCATATGCATCGAATTAAAAAATACACTAAATTAGTTCCTATAAAATAATAATTAGAGAAAATAAATATTAAATACCAACAAATATCAAAAAAGTAAAAACAAAAATTATGAGTTAAAAAGATAATTATATTATAACAATTATATTTTACCAATTATTTAAATAAAAATATTTACAGATTCACTTATATACTATTACACTTATTTAAACTAGAATCAAATCACTATTTCGGAAATAATAACAATTTAATTTAATTTTGCAATAAATCTCATCTTGTACAGGTGTTTATTATTTTTTTCCATACTATATATATTTTAGAATTCTCATTGAAGACTTCAAAAAATAAAAAAGGTAATATAGGTCTTTAAGTTATGTTGTTTTGTTTATGTATTATATTGTTTTATAAGCCGATTGAATCAAAATATACAAATGTGCGGCGGAATTGTTTGCTGGAGCAATCAACATAATATATAAATATTCACTGGAATCGATAGCCGGGAAAATTATATTAAAATCGATAAACCCCTAGATAAACACTGAAAACCCATAATGTATTTTCCTAAAAATTAACCCATTGGTGCTTTACATCGGCTCGGTTACAGTTCATTGCTTATATTTATTAAAAAATAAAATAAAATAATTTTTACTTTAGAATAATTTTTTTTTTTATTACAAATGAAAGTGTTCAAAACTATTTTAAGTCTACCTCCAAAATAATTAAAGTCAAATATATTATAATATTTTACCAAGTTTTTAAAAAGGTAGCCATATAATAAACTTTTAATGTTTACTGAATAGGTCCTGTTATTAGAGTTGTCCGTGATGAAATGGATTAAACTTGGCAACAAAATACAAATATACTTTATAGAATATTAAAAAAGTAAAAATTTCTAAGTACTTTATGAAGATATGTCTGTTGTAGTCTTGCGATGGTATCGTTGATATTGGCGTTGAATATGTTCCTGCACGTGCATAATTTTACTATAAAATGTGTTATTTTTGTAATGATTATTATCCGTGACAGGAAGTGCCGCATAAACTAAACCAATAAGTCCTTCGACTCGACGGGCAACAATAATAACAGTACAAAACTATAAACTTACTATATACTTACCTAGGTAAAGTGCAGGTACCTATCTACTTTGAAACTATACGCGATACGAACATATCAACTTGCAAATAGTTTCATGATTAGTATAGTAGGTACCGCAGCACTATTATTATAATTATCTGCCTACGTTTATCTACACTTCTGTACGGATTAAATCTATTTATAACATTATACACACAATAATATACGTGTGGGAGGAAAGTAGTTTCCTTAAACAGTTACACTAAATTCTAATTCAAGTTAGTTATATAGAACATAGTGACTGATTAACAACAAACTATTAGATTACATTAGTATATAATACTATAAAAAGTTTTAGTAAAAGTATTACGGTCACAACGACCGTATAGGTATTGGTATAGCGTATATTATCTATATGACTATATACCACGGCCGTTCAATTAAAATAGGGTGACACGAGTGTCACATTTTATTTTATTTAAAATCAATAACTATCTAAGCAGTAAACGTATTACTAAAAATATTATCTTTAAAATGGCATGAATTTTCTCATTTTAGGTTGATTACGTATAATTAAATAAAAATATATTATTTACAAAGATTCAGTTTTGGCATGTACAGAAATATACCAACAAATATTATGTGTATTATGTCTTTATCATATGGGCATATGGCAGATGAATAACAAAAGTTGGAGTCACAACTGTTTTTATTTGTTATAATATTTAACACTTCAAAAATAAAATTATAGAAGCTAATGATAGTTCAAAAAGTATGATTTTTGGAATACTTATATATTTTACGATCAAAAAATAGATATATAAATAAGTTTTAAATTGTAGTACTATTATGTATAATTTGTAATGTTTTATTAGAGTATAATTTATTGTATTAAAAATGTAAAACTAACCTTTATAATATTTATATATTATATATTTATAGTGTATTGTGTAAAGTTTTTATCATACATTTTTGTTAATTCTAGTAATTAGTAAATTAGAAAATCTTTAAAATAAAGTTGGATACATGTCAGGGTTTTGTGTCACATTTACTTAATACTAATGTGAGTAAATATTGAATTTATATTGATAAAATGTTTCAAAATAGTTGAGAACTATATTAATTTTCATAATATAAACGCTGATTATCATATCTTATTCATAGAAAATACTTATTAGAAAAATATTCAAATTCTAAATTAAGGTTTGCATAAGTACCTACTTATTATATTGAAATTATAACATTTATTACTTACTCATAAAAAAAAATACATTTTTTAAAAAAGTTCACGAGAAAATATTTCATGGTTATACGAGAGTAATAAATCAAAACTTACGTAGGTTATTACTTTTTATATACATTTTTAAATATTCTAACAGACTTTTTCTGTACAAAATCTAACCAATATTTTATGTTTTAATATTTGAAACTGTTTATTTTGTTTGAATTATAATTATATAGTTATAACTTATTGATTTCAAACAGAATAGCGAAGAAAAAAATATTAGTATTTTTTTTTTTTTACTATACGCTTATCAATGATAACTAATGCAGTATAACATTTAATATTAAATAATTTATTCAATTTGTTGTATAGAAAGTTTCAATGCGTGAAATTAATATTATTGCGAGCCTGAAAGCGGTGCGGTTATATATAGAATATAAATCTTAGAGTTAAATCTTATTTTTGTGTATAACCGTAATCAGTCGAAAACAGTAATTTCTTCCTTTTTGTTTTCGTTATTCGTTGCTGCGTCATTCATGATGATATTTTTGCTCCGATAAACCACACTGAAATAGGCTAATAACAATGTGTCAGCAAGCATGAGGCCAGAGTATAGTAGATATTCGTGTGCCTAAATCATTAACATAAAAAAAAAAAACCATTGTAAAGTTGATTACAGTTGCATACATTTCTTAAGCAATACAGTAGACACCTGATTTTTAATTGATATAGTTGATATGATTATGACCACCAAATTTCCCAATGCCGTTGTCAATAAACTAATAGCAGATATAAAAGACTTAATGTTTATCGGCGCCTATATAGAATAAAAAATAACATTAATATATAGTATAAGTACAAAAATCCATATTTTTGACATGTAATTTTTGACATGGTTCTAATTATTTGAACAAGCCAAAGTCTATTTAGACGATATGATATAATAAATTCTTTTGAAAGTTATCGAATTTTATAAATTAAAAACGTTACGAAAAAAAAAGTATATTTGTGTGTAATAATAATAATATAAAACGTAGCCATGTGATTAGATAAATAAACTTGAAAATTGTCATAAAATTATATGTCAAAAACGAATAGCATCATTAAATAAAACAAACCATACCTCTGTGAATGAAAATTCTAAAGTTGTGACCACGAATATGACGTCAGCTGTAATCATACACAAATATTGTGGTAGTTGCCATAGAATATGAATATGGTTCCCTTCATGCCCGGCAAATAATCGTACATCCTATATAAATGCCTTTTCACATAAAATTTGCTTGTAGTTCAAAAGTTATTAATTATAATATTCAGGTAGACAATATAAAATTTTACCATTTTATCGCCATTTCGTTGTATAGTAAGTGTATAAAACGTTGCTGGTTTTATGTCTATATGTGGAATGGACAACGGTTTTCCGTTGTGTACTAAATTATATCTGTAATAAATACCATAATTTATTATACGTCATGTTGAGATAAAATTATTTTTAATTCGTTATTGTTATTATGATATAAAAATATTGAACACTTACTTTCCTACCTTAGCAGCATTAAAATTCATCCCTCGAAACAAAAATATAGGGTACGAGGTAAACGAGTTTTGATCTACACTGTTCAATGTGATATTATCATCAAAATTAAATGTGTAGTCGATCAAAATTCTAAATTAAATTGTTTTCATATTTTAATTTAGATAGTTTGGTATAGTAAAACTGGCAATATTTATTGATATACTTCTACCTTAAGTTTGGGTTTCCAAATTTATCTTTGACTAAATTTTCAGGAATTCCAACTTGGTTTAATGCGATTGCGTTTGTATTTGAATTAGCCAAGTAATAAGAATTTTCCTGGGATTAATTAAAAAAAAATATATTATGATCAAATAAGTTTTTATGGTTATTTATAAATTCGAAAAAAAAAAACATAAAACACATATTTATAATAATAATATAGAATTAATAATTGTACATTATATTTTTTCAAGTTAATGTTTCTATCGTAAACGAAGCATTTCATCGTTAATCGTGGTTGTAAATATTTTAATGACTATAATTATTTATCATGTTGTGGCGTTGTGCTTTTATTCTATTTTATACAATACTATGATTGTAAAATATTTAAATATATTATAGTATCTTTTTAATATGCTAAAATAAACAAGTGTAATAAATAGTTAATAGAAAACGGTTAAAAGAATGTATAGGGAATAATATTGAGTATCTATTTTGATTGAATAATAAATCTATTAAGTTTTTTTTCGTTTAATTAATTGCTACTTTTTATTTAACCTTAAGTTAGAGTTAAGACTGAACAATATATTTATGGAGTTTTACAACTTTTTTTTGTATATTATATTGATGAATTTGTTTTTCATAGTTATTTTAATTTATTTATTTACACACTATTAACTATTATCTACAATATTGGGTCAAAATGTGATAAGTATATTTAAAAGCTATTTTTAAAATATTATGTGTATTTTAAACTTTAAAATACAAAAGTTTAACTTTAAAATATCTTAAAATTTGTTCATTTTTTTTTATTATTAAAAAGGATAAATAAAAAATGCATTGAAACAATCTAATTTAAATGAATTATTTTTGCTATATACACAAATTTGAAAAAAAATTAATCTTTTTCGATCGATGTGTATTGTGTATGTATACAATATAATTGAGGTCACAGTCTTTAATGTAGAAGTGTGAAATAAAATTATAATAATATTATCTATGCTCTTATGAGGTTTATTTTTGTATCGGGTATATTTTTATGGATAAAAAATATCACCTGATAAGGCCAATTGAGTCTATTCATTATTTTATTATTCATAAATAAATATTATGTTTAGTTTATAGGTTTCGTTAGTGAAAATGCATAATTTATAAAATCAAAATATTTACCTTTCCTTCGATTACCGTCACGGTAGCATCGAACTCATATTTATCTGGTACAAATGGACACTCAGGTTCAAATTCAAATGTGATAAATAGGTCGTTTCGAGACACGACTGCATGAGTAATATTGATCATTTCGAGTGAATTTATATGATCCTGTAAATCCAACGTCCTCGACCGTAAGTACACTTTGCAATCGAATCCGTTGTAAATGTTTAGACGCCCTTGTCCAGATGGTATTTCGTTAGTATTTCCCTTCGAAACCCAGACAAGAGGTAAGTTAAAAAAATAAATAAATGCCCAAGTTTAAGTCTTACAAAAATTTTAAACTGCAGAAGGGCTGCGAATATAAATGCTACTACGGCCATTACACCGCCAAACGTAAGCTTTTGTAGCGGTTTCCGAATGCCAACCATAGCCAGCAATGGATAAAAGGCGACGTCGAAGAGAACGAGAAACGTCAGTCCGAACAACGGCACTAGTGTCTGCATTTGATCGGGTTTGATTGTCCAGTCTAAGAACTCCACGCGACCATTCATCAGCGTAGCTTGTAACGTCCACCGTGAACCCTGCAATAGGATGGGTGTGGCTTAATGGAATAATATAAAAATCCACGTTGGAATGACTTGCACAGATATCGTTAAAGTTACGATATTTATCATTAAAAGTATAGACAGAAGGCACAATAATGGTAAACGCAATTATTCCATATAATGTATTTAAAAATTTAACTTAAATTAAAATTAAAATAGAATATTATAATATAATAAAAAAGTAAGAAGAATATTAAAAGTAGCAGACAAATAAATCTACGGCGGTAACCAACGTCATATTATACATGGAAATGAGTGGAACAGTTATTGGTACATATTGGTGCGTTTTAATATGTAAAAAAAAAATAATTTTAAAATTCTAATGACAATACTTTTTATACCAAATAATCGCTTGTTCACTGGTGCAAACAACGAACACCCACCATTGACGAAACAAATATTTACAATGACTTTAAGTCAATAAGTTGTTAGTGAGAAGCAGAGCTAGTCCTAGGATTTTGCCTACCTACCTAGACAAATATAATTTACGCTTCTATATATCATCAGGCTTTGATACTACAAACAAAGTTTGAGAAATAATTATGTTTAACATTTTAAATGATAAGTACATATAAACGTAACACGGGTAGTTCAAAATTTAGGAATAAACGTGGGTGAGTCAGTGAATGTTTTTAAAATAAATCAACAATGATAAATTAATTTATCTTAATCGTTAGTACACTATGACTATCATATGAAATGATATTACAATTATTATGGTTTCAATTTTCAATATTGTTCGAAAAGTACAAGTGCTGTTTGGTTGACCACCATGATAAATGTTAAAAGTGTTATTATAATTTTATTTTTATTCAGCATTACACTTCAATTTTTGTATTTTTGTATATATTAAATACCTAATTAAATAATTAAATCTATTTGGTTCATTCAAAATTTGTTGCCCGTAAACTAATGACGCTTTAGGCAGCTATCTATTTTGGTATGATATTGGGCATTACAACTTATAATAATAACGAAATAATTATTAACTATTAATTCGTATTAATTTTGTATTTCTATTCACTTGACAATGGAAACCATGGTAACTGCAGTAGATATCAAAGTCTATGATAGATTATTACTGCAGCTGACATCAACTAAATTATTAACAACTTTAGCTTAAAACTATTCTTCGATTACGAAGCCATAGTTCATTAATGTTTACGTTATTACAAAATTATAATATACATATATAATTACCTGTTGTTCGTATAGCGACCAAAATACCGGAAATGCCACAAACACTCTGATTACTTCTAGGGCTGTCTTCGTATCCGATATTTCTGTTTCGGTGTATACTCCCTTTGCATTTTCTAACCAGTGGTTTTGGCACGAGACCCTTGACGTTATTTTCGTGCGCAGCGCGTACTTGAAAATAAAAATGAAAATCAAGAACCAACATAAGAATCGAGTATCACTACCTATTCATCAGCTATTCTAGTGATTTCCTCTTGTTTTTATACGAACGTTTAATATTACGAAAATATAAAATTAACTCACGAAAATGCAACCGAATGTTCTGGCGATAACGTTTTGTTCCGGTTTTTTCTTCATATACATATTTTTTCCAGATAAGAAAATCGCTGTAATATGTAAAACATACATTTAGTATATAGTGTTTGAGGGTTGTGAAAGGATACATAAATCGAGAGAATTATGAGCACTGTAACAATTATCATAGGTTGGTTAGGAGAGATAATTGAGAAAGTCGGTAAAGAGATATTCCTATTTTATTATTTATGAATATTTAAATAATTATGAGCATGAGTGACGTCGTCGTGCAGTCTTTTGCTCTATTGATTAATATATGATAGTAAATTAATATTATACCTATAGCAGTCAACATTAGTACGGCCGGCACACCAAAAGCCAACGGAAAACATGTGTCTTTACCAAAACAATGTACGCTCTGTCTCAATTCGGGTGTCAGAAACGTTGACATCAACGCTCCAACGTTTATTGCGATCGTGAACTTGGTAGCGTAGTGCAGTAATTGTTTTTCTTGCTGAGGTAACCGAAATTGATCGCCACCAAACGTAAAAACACACGGTTTTATCCCACCTGTTCCCGTGGATATGAAAAATAGCCCGAGTAAAGCGAAGATTCTAAAAAAAAAAAAAAAAAAAAAAATCAATAAGTACCTATTTTAAAACATACGATACGATGTCTTGTTCGTTCAGACACGAGGTTACTGTGTAATTTTTTTGCAGTATAACACGTTTTGAGAGAAGGATTTATTATAGTACATGTTTTAGGAAAAGCGGTACTGCTTAATGCTCATGAGATCAACTCGAAAGTTAAGTTTACTAATCGAACGGTGACTCGAGTCATACTGATTTTATCACAATTGATCAACGATAGATATGCCAAGTGCGTGCGTACGCTGAGCAAAAGTATCTGTACAATCTTCAAACTCCTTTTTTGTTTTGTTTCACATAATTATATGATATTTTCGCTTGATTAGTTTAGGTTAGGGCTAGTGTATAATTTCATAATTTTGTTTTTGTTATTCACCTAAGGTCCCAATTAAATAAACACAATTTACGTAACACAAGAATACCTAAGTTATAATGCTTAATTATAACTATTGTAAAATCGTCTTTTGTTAACCTTTGAATATCGATGCTAAACATATCTGCCATCGACGAACCGGTGAGCACTATATTTCCCAGTGCATACACCGCTGACAAACACGTAATTGTTCTAAAAAAAAAAAAAATACCATGTAAAAAAAATAACAAGTCAACAATATTAATGGCGATTTAATTTAAAATCATATACGCCATAAGCAGCTTACTTGAATTTCCCCCAATAAGAGTCAGCTAGGATCGCACCAGGCAATGGCATAAAGTATGCAAGAAACACAAAACTATGATATATTATTGTTGAATCTTCACCGTTAAACTTCAATACTGTTGTCAGGTACAACACCAAGATGGCTGTAAATACATTTTTTCTATACTAGAAAATTGGTCATAAACCGTAAAATTATATAACTGGAGATAAATCATCAACAAGTTACTTAAATGACTCACTTCTCATTCCGTAATAGGTAAATCGTTCACATAATTCGTTGAGTACGATAAACCATATGGACTTGGGGTATTTCTAAAAAGAAAAATAATGGTTTTTTTTTTTTTTTTAAAAAGTTTAATGAAACTGGTGTTTATTATAAAAGAAGCTTTTTGCATCTTCATTTTTTTATAGTTGAGTGATGTGATAAGACTTATTTTTATCCTATAGCTAATAAGATAATATAAGTAAACTAGGTAATTATCTAATTATCGATTGTGAACATTTCCAAAGTGTCTTCCATTAATCTTATTTATTTTAATAGATAAATAAATATGTATGTTATTTATATTTCGCTTAGATATTTCACTTTATTTGGGAAAGCATTGTTATTTCACTATGCTTTCTATTATTGACATTCCAAGCACTTAAATATTTTAAATATTATGATTACCTAATTAAATACAATTTTCATAATATCAGTAATGCAATGTACATAATCAATTTATGCATTTTTGTTCAGAAAACTTTAAAGAATTTTAATTAATTACTACACAACAAATTTACCAATTAAATAAGTTGAGATGTAGGTATTCTCTGTGTTCTTTAAAAATTATAATGAATAATATATAACTAGTTAAATAAATAATTAAAAGTAGGTATGAGTAATTTGTAATTTGTATATTAATTAATTGTTTGATTTTAGTCGCCTATAACGTCTCACACTTATCTCTCACTATTAACTCGTTAAAAATTAAAATTATTCTTGTGAATTTTGAATGGATTAAAAATTAGTTTTATACCTACATACAATTAATACAATACCTATATATTAGGTATATTATACAGATTATAAAATAATACGATTTCATTTCTGCAGGATTCAACAATAAGTGTACCTACATTATCTTACTTTGCGTGATAAAATTAAGAACAAAACGTATAAAATGGTTTTATGTTCAGTTTCATAACAAAACTAATTAGCAACTTTGTTACCAAATTAGTTTCTTCTTGTGCTCATTTAAGAAACGTGTATACGTATAGCTAGATGTTTATGCGACGTGTATTGTTCATGCATACAATATGTGTAAAGTATAGTATTATCACTTATTTTGAAAGCAAAATTTCTATCATGAAGAAACTGAAGGATATTAACGTAATAATTTGTATAGTGTGTAGATATGATGCGATGATAGTATCTTGAGAAAGAGAAAATCACCGGTGGATTATCAAGACAAATAAAAAAGTTTATAGAAAACAGTTGGCGCACATTTTAAATATTACAAATAATGTATGATAGGAAAAATCATTACATTTTAATGTTTCAGTTTTTATTAGAAAACTAAAAACTCTTTACATTTTTAGTACATTAAGTCGAAATGATATCTAACAGTATTTAGTAACTGTGCTTTATCGAGAAAAAAACGAGAATCTGCACTTGATAGAAGCGATCTTTTACTGCAACGGCACTTCATCGAAAAATTATAAATTAAATTTAAGAATAAAATTAAACAATGAATAATTGTAAATTTTCTGGTATTTCATACAATAAATTTGCGAAATATATACTGTTATAATGCCTTTGTCATGTGGTTGAAAACGATACAAATTATATTATCTTTGCACTATAGCTAAACAATATTTTTATAATATGGGAATATGGAAACTACAGGTATTTGTATGCACACTAGTCTTAAATTTATTTGTACAAATGTGTTGTGTTTTATACGAAATTTGTGTTGAAACAGTGAACAACGTAGTTCTTGAAAAATAACTATAGATATTATGATATTTTCGCATTGTACCTACA
This sequence comes from Aphis craccivora, assembly GCA_009835225.1. Taxonomy (NCBI): domain Eukaryota; kingdom Metazoa; phylum Arthropoda; class Insecta; order Hemiptera; family Aphididae; genus Aphis; species Aphis craccivora. The sequence goes on along the minus strand of VUJU01000330.1, from coordinate 96,588 downwards.
CTTAATGTAAAATATAGTTTACACATTTTCAGAGGATAACTAATGTTTTATTTAGTTCTAATTAATGATAAATATGTTATTAAGTTGGCATCAAAATAATGGTTACAAATAAATATAAAATAAAGGTAAGTAAGATATAGGGAAAACGATTGAACGAAATAAACATATTATGCAATATTATTTAATAAGTAGTAAATTGGTTGACACGAAAGCAGTTTTTATGATAGATCTATAACAATAACAAAATATATTTAATGCAGTTTTCATGAACATGTTTAAGAATACTAAAATAAAACTCACCAATTTTTCGTTTTGATCAGATATCAAATCCATGTTGGACAGAAAAACAAAATATTATTTGTTTTAGGTAACTATCAAAATTATAACCACTGGACCGAAAAGTTGAGGTGTTTTAGACTGAATGAATGTGTGAAAAAACAGTATAGGTCTGCGTCCTCGAAAAATATGTAATTTTTATTTTTTAACAATCACATATTCACATAATGAATGGATTGCAGTGTATAACAATCAAAGCGTTTGTTTTACAGTCGTTTCGAGTGGAAAAGTCTTATGACAAATTATTAAGTCAAAATATTCATCACACTCAACAATCATGTATTTATTTATTGTGGACTCATTATAAACCTGATGTTAGGTTTCATACGTTTTATAGTTCGAATCAAGTGTTTATAATTTTTTAGTATTTAGTATACAATAATTATATGTTGTATCCAATTATAGTTAATTTATTAAGCCATGATATTTAAAATTATCTGCTGTTTAACACTTTGTGTACGCATGACAGTGTATTATTACGATTAAAAAAAAAAAACATCACAAATGTTTTTTTTTTTTTTACTTTCTAGGTGCATAAATTGTAGATTTGACTCATTAATTTACTAACCGTTTAAAGGTTAACTTAATAAACTATAATAAAGATTAAAATATAAATATATAAACTTGATATATTTACAATACACTAAAACAGTGTTCGATACAGTTAAATGAAGGTCATACAATTTATTCAAAGGATCCATTATACAATATATTTTGTAAAATTTATTTATTTATTATACGTAGTTTTAGGAAATAAAAACTATAAAAATTTCATAAATTTCATAACAGTATATTTTACAGAGAAAAATGAATATACTCCAACGATCGAGTAGGTAATCTTCTTGACTCATATTTCAGTATAATATCATATAATTTGTCACAACGACAACGGTAACTTAGCTTGTACATAATGTACATGTCCATTCAAGTGTTAAGTATCAAACATGGATTTTTTATGATCATTTAACATTTTTTTTTTTTGTATACAATAGCCACGATAATATATTGAATAGCGAACCGAATGAATACATGGACTGATATATTAGATACAAGGATTGCATTGTTAAGCTATACATTAAACTATACGTAATAAAATACCTATTTTATTACCTATAAATTACATTGATATATATATTTCTAGTTATACAAAATAAATATCATAGTAAATTTTATTTTATTTTTATTGTAAATTTGTAAACGAAACATGATTTTGAGCGAAGACGGTCTGTAGAACTTATATTACAAAGTATATTTCATGAAATTATTTTTTATTGATATTGCTATTACCTTAATTAATTTTTCTAATAGTATTAAATTTTGTATGTTGATTTAATTTTTGTCGACAACTTTGCATTTATTATACTATAGATACTTTAAACCTAATAGTTATATTTTATATCTTATAGGTATACCTGCTATATAATTATTATACATTTTATCAATATTACCTTACTGTAAAATAGCGTGAATAGGTTCATGGTCTAAATATAATAGGTTAAAATTAATCTTCATATTTTGAAAATGTATAGTGTAGTAAAATTTAAAATATAGGTACATAAAAGTAGGTGTTAAGTTCTAAAGATTATTTTTTTTAAATTATAACAAAATAACTAACATCGTTATTCTTTTATTTCAATACATACCTATTTTTATCAAAAATGTTTAAAAAAAAAAAAAAAAAAATGTAGTAATATTTTGGTTTTAATATGAACTATTTATTAGTAAGCTTGTATTATAATTTAAAATCTTAACTTTAAATTTTGAACGTTTTATAAATTGTTAATTACAAAATGATTTCTAGTTTTCGAGAATTTTGCGAATATTTTGCTCAAAAAAATTTTCATTTTAAACACTTGGAGATATTTAATTTCAATATTTTAACCTATCCTAACTTCAGAGGAGCGATAAATGATACAACTATTAAATAATAGCGTATTTGTTTATGTAAAATGCAGTTTAGCTTTAATCATGTATTTCGCATCATACGTATTAGTTCTTAATATTAGTTTTACAAAAATATAAAATATATTATGTAATTTTGGATTTATAGAATATTATATTCTTGAATTATTTTTACGAATTGATTACCGACTGATTACTGAAATAATTAAATCAAAATATTTATAACACCATCAAAAACCATAAACTGTTATCCACCTCGACTTCGATCTTCATCTTGATTCTATACAAAAACCTGCAACTTGGGAAATAATAATTTATATTGTATAAATACAACTGCTTTTATCAGTCGATTTAAAAATAACTAACTAACGTAATATTAAAAATATTTTTTAATTTGTAGATTTTTTTTAGATTCTGAACCGAGTGATGAATTTATTGATTTTACAATGATTAAAATAGGTCATAGAAAGAAAATGAGTCATCATGAGTAATTATTAATTATACTAGAGTGATGAATCAAAAATTCATTGTTATCTATTGAAGATTTGTACTTATTCAATATGAATATTAGTAGGTAGTTAATTATAAATTCAGCAATGTGTAGAACATGCAAGACATATAAATCGATAGTAGTTGTTCTTAGATATTTAGGTAGATTTTATTTGGATTGAGCATTTGTACATTATTGCATTTGAAAGATTTTCATCTTGTAATGAAAATGTTATGTGAATAGATTTGATTTTATTAACTTTGAAGTTTAAAATTCAATTTCGTTTATCAGTCGGTTTGATTATTTAAATGTATTTATAGGTGATTATTGGGTCTTTATTCTATAATGAATGTACTGAACTAACATCAGTGTAGTTTACGACGAAGGTTTTATTAAAGTTGGTCAATCAATATTATTATTACCTATTAGAAGATAAAAGTCAATAGAATAATTTAGAATATATAATGCGGAAAGAGGAATTCAAAAGAATATTGTACTATGGAACTACGTGGAAAAGATCTAATTCAATACAAACTGTATAATTGTATGAAATTAAATAGGATTTAATTATAAAATAACACAGAGGGAACATGATCGATTTGCGGGAAATTTCAGTTTTTCCTTAATTTTTTGTTTATTTTTCTCAGTTATAAGTATAAGTAGATACTGGGAATTTTTAAACTACATTTAAAACCACTCACATTTTTTAAAATTGAAGCATTTAATTAAAAATGTATTGTGTACTCATAGACACAAACAATAAAAACATATTTATCGCTTCACTCAGAATCTTAAAATGATTAGGTACAACGATATGTATGTTATAATGAGAAATTTATCAGAAATACACATGATATAGCCAAAAATTTATTATAGGTAATAATAAAATAAAAGTATACCTTGATAAATGCAAATTCTGCAGTGGTCACAGTGAATATGACATCAGTTGAAATCATACACAAATATTGTGATAATTTATACACTATGAGAATATAGTTACCATCATTTTTGTAAATAACTGTACATCTTAAATACTACTTTTTATTTCTTGTAAGTCATTTTGAAATCTCACAAATTCTTATGAAATTTACTTGTAGTGCATAAAACATTAATTAAATAACTTAGTACTTGCTATATAAGTTACGTCATGTACTGTATCATTTTACGATTTTATCACGATTTCGTTATTAAGTGTAAATTAATAAAATGACAAATGTGGCTGGTATTATAGTGATAGTTGATGTGGCCAATATTTTGCTCTAGAATACATTATATCTATATTATAGAATTTTTTTTTGTATAAGTTGAAATTAAATTATTTATAAATCATTATTTTAATAGAAAGAAAGAATTTAACACTTACTTTCCTAATCTTAAATTAATCTTCTTTTGTGTCGATTTAATTGATTTTTATCAACAAGTAATTATATTTCGTGGTTTGATTCTCGCTGAAGACTGTAACATTTTTTACAGTTTTATTATTAAAATTGTATTAAGCTGATTGTTTTTAAATAAGTACGTTAATTTGGTTTTCATATATCTCTTTTTAACTAGATTGTCATTAATGCCAACTGCGTTAAATTTGATTGTGTTATAGTGTTTAAACCGAACAAGTAATAAGCTTATCTACTAAAATTTGAAAAAAAATATTAAATGTATTTTTATAAATTTTACCATTTTATTTATGTTGAAATAATTGTAATGTGTGACCCCGTCATTACAATATACATCTTTATTGTATACTATACATAATATTATATACAAACATATATCAGACACATAAGTTATTGTATGATTTACATATGGTGTTGTGTTCTCTACTATCAAGTTACATCAGTATTATCTAATGTTTAACTCTTGACGTTTACGTTTTGAGTGACTTTTATTGAATTGTGCTGTCTTGGTGATGCCGAATGAAATGAAATTAGAATTTATGATAGTATTGATAGTTCTAGATTATTTATATTTTACTAATTATTGACTAGGGTAAAGATTTATCGGAATATAAATTTTAAAAAATATATATTTTACAAGAACACGAAATTTAATAAGTAAAAAATTGTTTAAAGTTTAATTTAAAAAAACTTAAAATAATAATAGGATATTAAACATTTTATACGATCGTTTTATAAACATCAAAGGTTTCAATTTTTCTTAAAACTTAGTAAGTATAACTAAACTTTTATGAGTAGAAACATATTAAAAATTCAGCATTTCATGAATATTTAGCTACAAATTACTTACATGTATTCATATTATAGTTTTGATCTAGTTTAATAATTTGATATGGTAGATCAGTGTTATTTCACTAAATAGTTCATAATTTTACTTCAGATACAGGCCTAAAAATACAATAGTCGCTCGCTTATTGTATAGAACTAATGTTTAATGGACTCATTCAACTATTAAATTATAACGGGCTGGTCATAATTTATACATATACATATTACCTAGATACTAAAAAAAAAAATCTGTCTATTGTACTCATTACCTATACCTACTATATCTAGTGGGATACATTTTTGGGCCTATATATATTTTTATACTTTTTTTTTCATTCATTTTACCAATTTTGACTAATTTATTTTGATTGATTATTAATACTATTTTCCCAAGTTATCACATTAAACCTAAGTGGTGCGCATTATTGTGTTACAATATTATATTTTAATGTTTTATACTTGCATTTTTTTGGACGGCATTGTTGATTTAATAAAATAAAAATATTTACTCATTTAATTATCATTACAGTCGTATCGAGTTTATTGTTATCAAGCACAAAGAAGAACTCTGTTTTTAAACATTTTATTAATATCAACGTTATCCAAGACAATATTACATTGCTGACCCTGATCATACTAACACGTCGCCATCAAATCAGTTGTAAATATTTAGATGCCGTTGTCCAAACAGTATTTCAATGGTATTTCCCTTAAATCCAGATACGGGGCGAGTTAAAAAAAAAAAAAAAACTATTCGTTTAAGCCAATAGGTCTTACATAAATATTGTGAATTACATTTTGAATTGTGGCCTGTGAAAACAAACGCAATGATATTTAGGAAATTGATCAACGTACGTTTTTGTAACAGTTTACGGACACCGATCATTGCTACAATGAATAAAAAGCGACGACTAAGAATATATAGATATAAGTTAGATCCAATATATATAATTTATGTATTATATATACTTATCTATATGATCTCATGGACGTCTTCAGCTTTTTAAGTGCTTCAGTGCAAGAATGATTTTTACATTTACGTCCCTCTCTGTGATCAAATTCTAAATAATTATCGTTAGAATAAGAAATTATAAATTTACAGGTATTGTATCACTCAAAAAAGTAATAAATTAAAAATACTGTATAAAATATACATTTTCTTATGACGTACAATTATGTAAATAAAACATTTTTAACAAAGTTAAAACTTTTCAAAATTATGAATGTTGACACTTAAATAGATAACGTTATATTTTATAAATATAACATGTGGGAACACCGTACTAATAACATATGATGGTGCATTAACGAGGAAAAACCAAAGAGAGAAGTTTTAAAACAGCCAGGTAGATATTTTACGTACTTACATCAATTATACAATGAATAAACACTTTGAATTGTGTATAATATATACATTGGCGAGGGCGTAATTTTATCCTCGTCTAAAGGTGAGGGTAAAATTACAATAAAAACAAATATTATAATAATAATATATATGTATAGCAGTTGACATCAACAGGGTCGGTATACTGAAAGAGTGAAAGCCACCAGAAAACACGTGTCTCTACTAAAATAATGTACGCTGTGTCTCGTTTTGGAAATCGAAAATGTCGAGATCAACTTATCAACGTTTACAACAAACACGAAAATGGTGGCGAAGTAAGTAACTGTTTTTTTTGCCGCGGAAGCCGGAACTGATCGTCAATAAAGACGACAACGAATGGTTTTATTTATTTATGTAACCCGTGGGCTGTGCTGATAGTTATGATGTATAATCTGAAGACAGGCGTCAGCCACAATTCAGAATTATTAAAATATTTGATTAAATTAAACGTACGTATTATACGTCTTCATTAAGATATTTTGGGCTTAGGATACGTTTTGATGAACATGTTACTTGTATTTTGAAGGGTGTAGAAGACTGTTATTGTCGATATAGTTAAGTCATTTTCACATGTCTACGTGTATTTTTTAGGCGCAGAAAGTACCGGCCAAAATCCAAACTATTGAATCATCATCACGTCATATGATCTCTTATATTATAATTTTCAGTAGATACGATACTTCTTTAAATTGACACAGTGTTACGTTTTTTTACATGTTACAATTGCAGACTTACAGATATCGATAGGCCTTGCACTGTAACGAATCAAACGGTGCCGCTTCGAGTCGTTTAGGTACTGATTTTATGGAATGCGCCGAGTATTTTTTTTATCACAAAAATAGATATGCATTATACATCTGAATATTTTATCAAATGTCCTTGGATATTGGTACCCACAGAAAATACCTTTTGTAGTTGTTTTTTCGAAATGTTAGATATTCTATATGAATTCCGACTGCTATGGTTTTGAAATATTATTATTTATCAAATATATCTAATTTATACGCTAAAATGTTCCGTTATAAAATATGTTCTATGTTTCGAAAATTAATCATCTACCGTAATATCAACTGAATTTTGTAAGTCGATACTAAAAGTATCTACCACCGAAGCACACAGGTGATCACTACGCTTCCAAGTGCGTAAAACGTTGACGAGCATATTATCATTCTAAAAAAAATAAAATAAATAACTTCGTATACAAAAACAATATATTACGACACTAATAATTACGATGGTTATGTCGATTCAATTCAAATTTAAACACAAATGACATACTTAAAATTCCTCAAATAAAAGTCGTCTAGGTTGCACCCGACAACGGCGTGATATGTGCTAAAAATACGAAGCTGTGATTTATTATCGTTGAATCATCACCGTTAAACTTCAATATCGTCGTATCAAGTACAAAACCAATGTGGCTGTAAGTATGTTTAAGATAATTGTTGTATTTTAATGAAAGCATGATTTTGTATGAATTATAACCATAGAAATTTAATTGACTTACTTTTCAATCCTTGAGTGTTAAATCGTTCGTAAAATTCAACGAATACTTTTAACCATAGGACTTATGATATTTCTAAAAAATTAAATCATTTTATTTTAAACTTACAGTGAGTTTATTACGCGAAGAGGTAGTATTATACCACGGCTTAGCTAAATGCACGAATTGGACAATTTTTTAACTATAGCGTAAATAAAAATGTATTATATTATTATTGTTTTATAGATAAATTGTAATATACATATATATATATTAACCTATATAGGTTATAAATTATATTTTGTGTAAATTGCATAGTATATTTTATTATTTTTTACGTATTTTAAAATAGTATTCTTATATAATGTATAATTATGCTGAAGAAATCATAAATGATAATATTATCAATTGGACGTGATGATATCATTTTTTTTTAAATTTTATAATAGGGTTTACATTTGAAAAATAATGTTTCATTTATCTTCGAATAAATTTAAGTATTTTTTCATTTCAAATTCTTTAGTAATAATAGTATATTATTATTTGATAAGGCAATTTCGCGAGAAGAAAAATAACAATATGTAGGTAGTTCAATTTTGTTTTTCAATTTATTCTGTTAAAAGCAGATGTTGAATATGATATAAATTGATAAATTATGAAATTTAAGCCCCAAAGAAAGTCGTGAAGTAGGGAAAATAATTATATTGAAAAGAATATAAATGTAAAATATTGTGGATTCTATGTGGTTTAAGAAAGTAAATAACACTATGAGAATTGCTAAAATAAATTTAACTGTTTATAAGCACCGTGATGAAGTGGCTTATAATACCTATTTTGTGTATCAGTTATCACTGTGTAAAATGGTAAAAATCATGTTATTTACATAAACTACAACACACAAAACGTGTACTATTAAGTGTTTGGTATACTATATAGTTTTTTATGGAAGAAATTATCTCGAAATTCTCTATAGCAAATTGAAACATTCCTACTAAAAACCTATTCATTAGGGCGACGAATAGATATCATATTGTAGCATTGTTTATTCCTAACTGATTTGATAATTAACTTGAGCACTCCACACTTGTATAACTAACACTAACACAACATTGGTATTTGTCTACCATTTGATTATGAACTCACTTGGTGTTGAATTACTAAATTGTGATAAACGTTATTATTAAAAAGTGAATGTCACATATTAATATACGTAATTTATAATCATTTATTGTTATAAATTACTATCATGTTTTTGTAATGTAAATTGTACAATGTACACATCATATTAAATATATCTAAAACAGATAATATTCTCAATTGTATTAGTCTATAATAACTTTTTTTGTTTCATAAAATAATGGTAAATAAAATGTGGGTTAAACAATTGAATGCAATAGATATACAACTACTACTAGATATAACTAATAATGTAGTATAATGATGGATTAATTATAATTGTACAATATTTATATGTTAAATAAATTATTCCTAATCTTTCGTAGAATTTGCGCTTCTGATCTGCCTTTCTATGATTTATTTTCATAAATATCTGTTTGATTTTTTTCTTTAAAAAACTTGTAAAATAGAGGAGATATATAAAAATAATGCATTACTAATCAAAATTAAATGTATAAGTTTAACTTAATTTAACGAAAAAAAAAAATATATATATATATATGAAAATATACTTACACAATTCACATAAATATAAGCAAATCACAACTTGTCTGCAACAGGTACATGTCAGCAACCACTATGACTATTGGTTATGGTTTAGAATATACATATTTGTGTTCCTATACCAGAATAAAAGCTGTTAAAAAGTTAATAAACTAATTACACTAGTTTTGTGTTGACCAACCACAATAATGTATCAATCTGTTTTTTAAATTATTTATTTTTTATATAAAAATATTTTCAGATATTCGAAACTTTTAGACAAGTGTATAATTATATATTTTGGTATTTTACTATTATATACGAGTACCTACAAAGATATTTCAATATTTCAAAATATTTAGACTAACTGTAATCTATTGGCTACATGTTATAGTACAAATCTATTTACATTGTTTCACGATAATATATTTAATAAAATCAATAATATTTATTTGCAAATTTAAATTTGATTTTTAATTTTATTCATTTTATGATAAAATTTGATTTAAACCATATAATTAATTATTTTAATAATATTTATTTGAGAATTTGATTATTATAATTTTAATTAAGTATTCTATTCATTGTCACTCACCAAAATTACGCGTGAGTGACGATACCACCCAAAAGCGACTCATTCACCCACCTAAAATTATCATGACCAATTTACCGCGAAGAATTCAAGTGACATATTACGTGTGGTAGTCGAAAGCGACGTCATGTCACAATATAGATCGTGTCGATATATTTATTGATGGTCGTGGTTAATAATGTATATCCTACCCTTACCATTTGTTCACTCAATTAGGTACTAAAATACTAGCTGTATATGCCACAAATACGCGGATCACTTTAAGGGCGGTCGACATTTTCTAGACAGTTATACACGGAGTAGGAATGCTCCACTTAACCGTAAATTTGACAAGTCATCTTCAAGGAGCGCTTAAAAAACCAAACGGTTATGTGACAATTTGTAAGTACATTTTTCATATTATACATTTTGGTTGGAGTATAGAAAAAATACATACATAAATATATATTTATTTATTTATGTTAAGTTTGATAGATAAAATACGTATTTAAGATACTCCCAAACTGAACAATGATATGTAATTATTAATGACAATTAAATGAAAAAAAAAACAATAAACAATTTTATGAGTATAAATATTGATAGCATATTGATTGAAACGAAAACCATTTTCGATAGATATATTAAGTAAATATTTATGGTTTCTATAGGTATAGTTAAAAGTATTAATTTAGTATATAATATATATTTATATAGATTAACTCATTACATTTTTTTTTTGATCAGATATCAAATCAAAATCAAATGGATTTACTAAATGCATTACTTAAATTGTATTTGCTCGACGTCAATGTTTAGATAGATTATATATCTGGTATGGACTTTATTACTAGCATTAAAAATACATATTTTATTAATAGGACTTTTCCACCTTGATGGCATAAAATTCATCGCTCGAAACAAAGATGGATACAAGGTTGACGAGTTTTTTGTTACATTGATCAACGTGATATTATTATCAACATCTCACATCAAATGTATAATATGTTTGATTAAAATTCTAAAATAAATTTTTTTCTTATTTTAATATAGAAACTATTGTAAAACAGTCTGTTTTAAACATACAGTATTTAGAAATGTAAATCAGTTTAAGGTTTCTACACTTTAACTAGACACAAATGTCACAAATTATTTCAACACCCAAAACAATTTAATACTATTGTGCTGGATTTTATTTGACCAAATAATAATACATTTCCTAAAATGATTGCAAAAGATATATGTTCAAATAATTTGTCTGACAAAACATATTTCTATTTTTTTCTCACGAGTATTTTACTATAAATATAAAACTCAATGTCATAGAGTTATGAGTATAATTGTATGAATAAAACACTAAAATTATAGTTAATTTTGTTTGCAGCATTATTATTATTATATAGAAATAATAATTTTTCCTGTAATATTTTTAGTTATTTATACTATAAAAGCAAATCCCGATTTTTTGTTACGCATACAAATCCACACCATTCAACTAATCGACACCATTTTTTTTACCTACTGTTATACCTGACAGTTTGCTGGAGGTCTTAGTACAACTTTTGTTAGGGAACATATGCAATATTTTGATATTATCAGATTTTTACAGGAATATGCTGTTTCTATCAAAATACACTATTTGGTGTAAAATCGAAACATTTCTACGTGTTCTTATAGTAACAGTAGTTAGAATGTGTATCTTTATTTCATTTATATTGGAAAGGGAACATAATAAGTTAAACAGTATAAGTTTTGTGTCTCCCCTGGAAAATTATGAATTTCGAAGTACATGTATTATATATTAAAATAATTGTCTAAAAAAAAGCGTATACAAAAGCGTATCGAGCACGACTCACCTCAGTATGCGTATATATAGAATCGACGATGAATCAATTATTATTGTCGACGTATATGAGATGTGACAACGACTCGTTGCTTTGAACGGTCCTGAGGGGTTTGAAGTATAGATCACTACATTCTAACTATGACTGAAGTACTTAATCTTGAGACTTGAGTAGTTAAGATAAGTTAAAACGCAGCCAATAATAATAATAACCAATAGAAAAGTAATATAGTAAGTTAGTAATTCGCTGATTGGCTGTATGATGCGAAAACCCATAGAATGCCATGTCCAATGTTGTTATTAAATAATCATTATTATTGCTATTCATTTATCGACGTTATAATATTATTATGTAATATATAACCCGGGTGTAAGAATAATGTTATTAATGTGAAAAAAAATTGTTTTTATTACCTATAAGAAGTTATTAACATCTTAAATTATTATTACTTTACGTAGGTACAAGGTACTTTATACCTTATGCTATACTATTATAGCAATTATACTATACTTATTATACTATTTTAGTTTATAGTATTTTATGATCAAAATAACTATAAGATAAAGAAACAGCCCCAAAATTTGCAAACAACTATCCACGGGGTTTGAGCACGTGGGTGACATGCTAGTTTTGTTTTGTAATAAAAAATATTAATTGTGAAGATTTTTTGCAATAATTGTATGCTATATAATTAATTTTTTTTATACAAAACGACAAAACTCAAATTTCAAATTTTTTTTGACTAATAAATTAAAAGTTAATGAAACAATGAATCTATTCACAATACTCTGTGGTATGTTTGGTATATTAATATACTCTGTTATTGTCATGATTCGATAAACTACTTGTATAGAAATATATTATTAAATTATATTTCAATTGAACATATTTATTTCAGTTGCCTACTCAATGACGGGATTCAATCAGTATTGTGCAGACAGCAGGTTAGATTAGGTTAGCAGAGTTTCACGATTCGAAATTAAATTACTGGTAAATCAGTCTATTTTTATCAATCACTTTATAATATTGTTCAAGTGGTATAGTTGGTATACACTTTCAATAGAACGTAATATTATATTATAATTTTGTTTTAGATTTGAGTGAAATGATTGATTACAATAAAACCAAAACATTTTCTTCTGCCTCGATTATTGTTACTGTGGTATAAAATCCGACACAAAAATGCACTCGGTTTCTAATCCTAATAGAATACCAACGATGTCTCTCCTGAGACATGACTGCATGACTGATGTTGAATACTTCGGGTGGGGGGATTAGATGAAATAAATAAAAGAATTATGAGACTTATGTGAGTTAAATCTAAATGCAAGTGTGAGTAACTCTATAGCAACCTATATAAGTTAAACAAGTGAGCTATAATAGTACACCCTCGTTTTAGACTATGATAATCAAAACTAATATTTTACATATAAATTTCATAACATATTATAATATTGCAGATTAAATAGAACTTAACATATTTTTTTCTAAGTTATTACACATTAATGTACCTATATTGTCTATATGATACGCCGTTAACCACTAATCAGTAACCACTACAATAGATTACATTGAAATATAATTATTACATTATATTATTAATACTCAGTTGGGAATTTATTTTTCTCCGATCATAGAAAGAGAACTTATTATTATGAAAATGATAGATCACTTAAGATTTTTTTTAAAAAATTAACTTTAAAAAAAATTTTACAGTAAATACATACATCCAAGACTATACGAGTCAAAATATTTATAGCAATTAGATTATTATTTGATATAAGCACATATTTTGATATTCATATTATAATATATAATCTATGTATTTATTAAATATTCAACTAAAATCGGATCTATTAATAATATATTTTTATAAAGATAACAGTTTGACAGTAAATAATATATATTTAAGTATTTATTTTTACGAGATTTTATAAAAATATATACTTAGTATAAAAAAAAAAAACCCCACAAACAAGATTCACTCAATGCATAGAAATATTGTTCATTAATAACAATCAATAAAATATAATCACACTTAAATAAAATAGTTAACTATAGATATAGATAGTATATGTGTAAGTAATTTTAATTATTTGAAACAAATAAATTTCCAAAATAAAATAACTTTTTGAATATATACTTATATTTTTTTATTTATTTAATAAGCTCTCTATAAAAAAAATATATGTTGTAATATAAAATTATTTAATGAATAAAATAATATACGAAAATCTTAAACTAAATTATATTCCCTATATTCACTAATTCTAAAGAACACAAACTAGAGTTCATCAATTACTTTAAATATAAATTTGAGCTAAACATAACATAATACATTACTTAGTACCTTTAAGTTTCAGTATACAAATATATTCAATTTTAAACTGAATATTTTTTTTTTGAATTTGGTAGTATTCAAGTATTGTCAAAATTGTTTAATACATCAATACCTATTCAGTTAAATGCAGCTATTTCTTCAATTTTATTTTCAATCGGTGTTATTGCTTCAATTATGATGGTATTTTTACTACGATAAGTCACACTAAAATAAGCTAATAATAAAGTGTCAGCAAACATAAGACCAGAATATAGTAGAAATTCGTGTGCCTAAATCAAAAACAAAATCGATTTAAAATAAATTTCATTATTAAAATAAAATAATAATTAAATACTTGATTTTTAATAGATATCGTTGAAATTATAACGACCAACAAATTTCCAAGTGCTATTGTTGATAAACTAATAGCGGCTGTAGACGATTTCATGCTTTTTGGCGCCTTTATTAAAAAAAAAAAATATATAATTCTTTAAGCCATAACAATATCATAAATCAACTATAATTTTATAAACTATTTATTAATATTTTTAATGACATAAATATTACTTGTAACATGTAGACTATTTAATTTAATATTTTTCATAGCATCCGAGTTTATAGTGTAATAATAAGAATAATTTATACACATATAATTTTTTTTTTTTTAATTTTTATTCAATTTATTTAAAAAAAAATAATGTTTGTATTAAAACATGATAATTAGAAATTATTTTATTTTTAAATAAATTCAATGTTCATTTATATATATATATATATAATAAGGGCTATAAAAATATTATTTAAATAAAAGAATCATATTAAATTTAATATATTTATAACGATATTATGTTTAGATACTTAAATAATAATTTAAAAAAACGTTATAGATCTATTACATAAAAAGAAATTATAGGTACCTCGGTAAATGCAAATTTTAATACAGTGACCTCGAATATGATGTCAGCTATACTTATAAACAAATATTGTGGAAGTTGCCATATTATGTGGATATAGTTTCCTTCGTCTTTAGTAAATAATCGTACATCCTATATACATATATTTCATATTAATTACCTATAATACTTATAAAACCTCATATTTGCTTGTGTTTCATAAGAATACAAGATATTAATAACGACCCATAGATAAATCACTCTATAATGTTACCATTTTATCGCCATTTCGTTGTAATGTCAGTGTATAAAACGTGGCTGGTATTATGTCCAAAGGTGGCGTGGGCAACATTTGTCCGTTGTAGAAAATATTATATCTATTTTAAATTGTATAACATTTGTTAAGATTTAGTTACTTGATAGTAATAATAAATTATATACAAGTATTGGATACTCACTTCCCTACTTTAATGGTATTGAAATTCATCCCTCTAAATGAGGAGATATAGTATGATGTTAAAGAGTTGTGATCAGCCTTATTTAATGTAATATTATCGACAAAATCAAAAGTATAATCGAATAAAATTCTAAAAAAAAAATAAAAAATTGTTTTAATTTTTAAATATAAAAACAAAACTATTGTATAACTCACTACAAACAATAATTAGATACTAACCTTAAGTTAGGGTATCCAAACTTTTCTTTGACTAAACTATCAAAAACGCCAATACGATTTAATGCAATTGTATTCTTATTCAATCGAGCCAAGTGATAAGATATCATCTGAAAGTATTTAAAAAAACTATTACACTTAAATTAAAATTCCAAAAGCATATAGGTAATCAAATAAAATACAAGTTTCATAATTTTACAGTAGGTATATTTAACTTTTAGAAGAACTTTTCGGTTAGATATTAAATTTCTCGAAGTTCAACGAATAACAACTTATTTTTAGAAGATAGCGTAACTGTTTGTTACGTTGTAGTGTACCTTGACAGTGGACTGTATTTTGTTCACTTGTGGAACTTTCTTAGTTGATGTTTTGTTGTTTTTACCGTATAACAAAACTGCGCAAGTCTGCCCTTGGTGGGTCTTGCTACAGTAAGATTATGTAGGCAAAAACGTCCAAACTGCGTAAGTTTGCCCTGGGTGGGTCTTATTACAGCAAGGTGCCGTATAGTCAGTAGTTCCCAAACCGCGCAAGTCTGCCTGAGTAGGTCTTGCTACGGTAAGGTAGAATTGAATACTGACCGATTTTGTGCTCCGCAATGGTAATTAAAGGCGGCGGCGTTGTGTAATCTCCGGAGCCACCCGCGCTTGTCTTGCGATTGATTATTGCAGTCGTAGTCACGTCCACCGTGGCCTGTGATTCGCTAAAGCGCGCGAAGCTACGCCTACCGTGGCCTATGATTCGTTATAGCTCGAAGACGCTTCCCGGTTCCGTCACAGAACACGGGACCGGCCGTTTGCTTATTATGGCACCGTAGCCTGCGTGCAAACCGGGCTCCTCCGGCGCAGAGTGCGCGGGTTGCCGAACGCTTCGTTTTTGCTCACCGTGAGCCATTATGCCATTATTGGTGGTAATGAACGTCTATGACACAATTCATAGATTCGGTCCCTTACAGTCGGCGGAAGGTTAGTAGCTCATCTGTACGCCTCCCGACGTCAAACGTGCCCGTTGCAGCGTTTATTCGCGACGATCGACCAGACAGAGTGCCAACCGACTGTATTCCGAATCTCATGCTTTTGTGCGACGTATTTTGGCCAGCGGCCCCGTACAGAATAATACACATATATATTTAATAGAGAAATTAATATTACCGAAGGAATACGACTTCGCGTGGCGCGAACAGTAACATTTTATATTATATTATTGTATAGGTAGTAAATAGTATTGTATTTTTTTTTATATAGGTAATAGAAATATTTACTTTTCCTTCAATTATTGTTGCTGTGGTATTAAACTCGTAGTTTTTTGGCACAAAATTGCAGTTCGATTCAAAACTTAATGTGATTTCTACAACATCTTCTTCAGTGACGTTCTGAGACACAACTGTATGACTGACATGAAACATTTCAAGTGGGCCGATATGTTCCTGTACATGTATTGACTTTGACCGTAAAAACACGTTACAATCAAATCCGTTATAAATGTTTATATGCCCTTGTCCGGACTTAATCTCAGTGGTATTTCCCTTAAAAAAAACCCTCAATCAAAAGTGAGTAAATAATAGAAGTTAGATGTCCGAGCTTAAGTCTTACGATTATTTTAAATTGCAGTAGTGAAGCGATTGAAAATGCTATGACCGCCAGACCACCGCAAAAAGTGAGACGCTGTAATGGTTTCCGGATGCCTATTGCCGCAAACATAGGATAAAAAACGACGTCTAAAAGGACTAGTACAATCATTCCAAATAATGGTCCTAGCATCTGCATTTGATCGGGTTTGATTGTCCAGTCTAAGAAGTCCACACGACCGTTCATCAACATGGCTTGTAAAGTCCACTTTGAACCCTATGTCAAAACAGATGGCACATCAAAGCGATACATTGATCCATTTTATTATACCTATCTTATATCATGCATCCTTAAATGGATGGATTTTCATCAGGTTTTCTATTTTTTGGCGAGAGGGTACGAAAAGATAAAAAGGCATATAATATTACCATAGATCGATTACTTTTAACATGTTCCATGGTTATACGCACACAATTATACTTGGAGCGAATTACATTTTTCTCCAAAAACCTCTAGAGATATTTACATTTACAGTCTTCATAGTAATTGATATAATAGCTGATAAGTACTGTACCGGTAGTTCATACAGCGACCAAAATACCGGATATGCAGAAAATACGCAGAGCACATCTAATATAGATCTCGTGTCTGATATCTCAGATTCGGTGTACTTCTCTTTTGCGTTCTCCAACCAATGGGTTTTGTGTGGAACGGTCGAAGTAATCTTTGTTCGCAATGCGTACTTAATGTATAAACGAAAAAAAAAAATTAAGTGGTTTATACTTTCAATAAAATTTTCGGTCACTTAAAGTACTACATGATTAAACGACACTTACGAAAATACAACCAATCGTCCTGGTTAATCCGTTTCGTTCCGGTTGTTTCTTTACGTAGATGTTTTTTCCGGCGGTGAATATCACTAAAGCATAATATAAATAAGTGCTTTAGCTATATAAATTGAAAAATGAATCTTTTTTATAAGCAATATTAGCAAACTGTGTGATTGAGAATGACTTGTAAATGAGTTGTGAATTGTGATTATGAGTCATTTGGAAAAGATATAGTAATATTAAGTAGATATTTTTGTTCTATTTTTAAATGAAATAGTAAAAATATACTTAAATTATAAGACCTTCTTTATGATGACTGATGACAAATATTAAAAATATTAATAATATACCTATATAATATATACCTATTGAAGAAAACATCGTAACAGCAGTTACGCCGAAAACCAACGGATAACATGTATCTCTACCAAAGCAGTGTAGGCTTTGTCTCAATTCGGGCATTAAAAATGTTGAAATCAATCCTCCGGTCTTTACAGCAGACGCGAACTTAGTAGTAAAGTATTGTAGCTGTTTTTCTTGTTGAGGCAACTGAAATTGATCGCCGGAAAATGCAAAAATGCACGGTTTTATTCCACCCGTACCGATGGATATTAAAAAAAACGCGAAGAGTGCAATGATTCTAAAAATAAAATTTAGCATAAACACTTTGAGATAACGATTCAAAATCTCTTAGAGACGTTTGGTGTATATTTCAAGAGATTATTTGATGTATGTACTAGTCACTTAAGAATTTATCATCCACATAGGTACCAACAAATATTCATAATCATATCCAGATTTATGAAAGTTTTAGATGTAAAGTATAATACAATTAAATAATCATAATATATTGTTAACCGCAACACAATAAATATAAAATAACTGAAATTGCATTATTACATGTAAACAAACAAAAAATAAATTTATCCAAAGATCCTTTCCTGAATCGTCATTTACCATTTATTGTTATGTGTATATTATTTAAATTGGTTGAAATCTATATTTTTGTTGTAAAATTAGAATACCGATAGGTACCTATGTATAATTTAGAAAAACTTAATTTATTTTTAAATGATGTCGTCAGTAGTATATACTAGTATGTACTTGACTGAAATTAAAAAGACAAGGGCACTATGTCAAAATTCATACAAAACATGATATGACAAAATAATCAAATTTTTCTAGTTTAGAATTGAAATTATGTTTATATAAAAAGTAAAATTTATGTTTGGCTACTTTATGTGATTTTAATTAAATTAAGATTAGTGAATAAGCATATTTTTAACTTTTACAGATATTCAACTGACAGTTACTTTAGAATAATATAAAAATATTTGATGATTACCAAATTTACTTAAGGGCAATTTGGCAGGCCAAGTCCTCGTATGTTTACATATTTATGAACTGTGTTAAATTTATGTACCCTCAGTGATGTTTGCCGGGTACCACCTATTTAATTTAACATTTTAAAATGTTCCATTTTTTCGTAATCAGATTTCTTACTACGTTATTCATGTATAAAAAAAAATTATCGTCGAAAAAATTTTGAGATATAGATAAATATCGATAGTACATTTCGAATTCATTATATCAAAGACAGTCGACCGATGGTAAGTTTCCTGATAGAGGGGTTATTGTAAATAACAAACCTAATCCTAACCGAATAATTTACTAGGTCAATTCGAAATTAAATTGCCAAACCTACACGTGATTTCAATCGTGGTGATCTGGACTGGATACGTAGTCAAAATTTAATCAAAGTAACCAAAGGAAATGTGGTACACATTTTTTTTTTTTTGAAGGACCTAACATGTCGGGAGTTTGGTACCCATTTTATATACTGGGTACTGATACAAACAAATTCAATTAAAAATTGATTGCATTTAGGAAATTAATTATTTATATATTATACTGTAAAATAAATTGTCGATTAACTTTTGAACGTCTAGGCTGAACATAATATCCGCAATAGATGCGCCGTTGAGTACTATGCATCCCAGTACGTAGACTGATGAGAAATATATAATCGTTCTAAAAAAAAAGATATTATGAAAACCTTAATTTTAAACAATCAGATAGGTATGTTATTTAAGTAGATTAAATTCGAAACCAAATGTTTAAAACGTACTTGAATTTTCCCCAATAGGAGTCTCCCAAAATCGCACACGGCACTGGTATGAAGTATGCTAGAAATATGAAACTGTGATATATCACCGTAGACTCATCACCGTTGAACTTCAGTATTGTTGTCAGGTATAAAACTAAAATGGCTGTGGATATATTGTTATTAAAATTTTATCAATGAAAAATGAACTTGTAAATTTATCAAGCTACTTTATTCACTTACTTCTCAATCCAAAATAGGTAAATCGTTCGCAAAATTCACTGATTACAATTAACCATGTAGACTGGGGGTATTTCTAAAAATCGAATAACTTTTTTTTTTAAATTTAGATCTAATATTTTTGAAGAGTAGTAAATTTTCATAAAATTTAATGATAAATATAATAAATATTATGAAAATCATTTAGGTTAATTGAAACAAACCTTTAAAACCTTTATAGCCTATACCTATAGGCTATAATAATTAAAACCATTTAAATCAAATAACTTTTTTAATTTATGCGAAAATATGTTTAGTAATATGTGCATATTGCACTGAAACACATTTATTCGAATGTTGTCCTTTATACCGGATATTGAGACATTAATTTACTGTTAAAAAAACTAATTTACCTACGTAATTCTAGGAAACTATAGATTTTATTTCACTATGTATTTTTAACGAGTGATTGTAGATTTTTCTTATTATATATATATTTTTTAATATAAACTCCACCACTATAAATTTATATCTATTCTGTAAAGAACGAGTAAATTCTGATAAAATTAACATTTAGTCTGATAAATAAACGTCAATTCGACAATTCCGGTTAAATTGTTTTTTTTGATTCATATCATTTTTATAGAGTTTTATTTTTTAAATTTGATGTTGAAACTTAATTTAATTATAATATCGAGTTATGACATACATTTACCTACCTTTCCAATTTAAAGATAACATTAATTATACAACGTGTTTAATGCCATAAACCATTATTTTTATTACCTAGATGTTTAATTTTGTTGTTTATCATCGTGTAGATTATGATAGTAGTACACTTGTAAAATTAACATTTTTTTTTTTCAATAAATAGTAAATAGCGTATTACTAATTTTTTCAAATTAAATATATGTATATAATATATATATAAATATCTCTTTCCGGAAGAACTCGCGAGTAGATTTCGCGTATCGTCAATCGACTTTTTACCGTCGAGAACGTTTCCACTATGGCATGTATCACGTGAGGAATTACCGAATTTCAGCAGAACAAATTTTTGTCTGGTTGTGGCATGTTTACTCACTGAATAGAGTATAATACTTGTATTATATAAAAGGGGTAATGAACCTATAGCACCTATGCCAGAAGTAGTAAAATTTCATTGACATGGACAATTTATAGTTACATGCTTTTTCTTCAATTTTACTTATTAAAAAGTCATTTTTGGCACGCGAGCATATTTAAAAAAAATTGACTTTAAATTTTAGCACTTGGCCCAAAAAAGGTTCACCACTATCCCGTTATATAATATTGTCTATAAAAATTTGATTTGGTTGTTTTTTATAATTAATTTACAAACTAACTCGATATAATTTTCTTTAAAAAAATGTCTGAATTTATTTTAAATAATAATTTAAGTTTTGTTTAAGATATTTAGGTAACTGTCTTATATTAAAAAATAAATATTGGTAAAACTAAATAAAATCACTTATAAATAATAAATTGAAAAAGTTAAAACAACAAGTATTACATTTGTTAGAACAAATTAACTATTTGTGGTTTTTTAAATTGTATGTAAATATTTATCAACTCACTGAATTTTCCTGTTGATCAGATATTAAAACCATGTTGTGCAGAAAAAAAAGAACAAATTCGCTAACCAATACTTAATGAATTGATTATACTGCCGAATCAAAAAATTTAGATTTTTGCACTCAATGCGTGTATTGTGTGTATAATGAACATTCCTAAAATCTCTAGTTTTTACAATCGCTTATTCACTTTGACGAATTCGCATTTAATTAATATCAAAGCGGTAGAAAATTAGAGATATTATACGACGCCTTACCAAGTCAAAATGTACATATCGTGCAAAGTTTTATCAAATGACCATAATAATATTATAAGCCATTTATTATTTATTATTCAAAATTGTAATTGGTAATTAATCCAGTACTTGAAATAATCTTTTACTCTTTTATCAGTCCGTATACGCATGACGAATAATCTAGGTCAAAAATATATCCAACAAATAAAAAACCCAATTAAATAAAAAATACCACAGAAAATTCCATGCTAAAATAATAATGATACTCGAGTTTGATTGTCGATTAATGTTTATAATACTGTGTAACGAACTCCGATGTATTAAATTACCACAAGTTGTAGTAGTATTTATGTATTAATTTTGTTTAAAATGTAAAATAATCGTTAGTTTAATATAACTTTTTTATAATGAAAACAGCAGCGAGATGTGTGTGCAAGAGGTGTAGCTAGTTGTACCATTCGACCGCGTCTGAATCGTTCCAGTTGTATTGTGGACAGAGCTACTGTCTAGTGTCCAATCATAGTGCATTATCCCTTCTTATGGTGGTCTAGGATGACACCGCAGCCAAAGGATGTTGCGCACGCCAACCTGTGGGATATGAGTACACACGTGTCGAATGCTCTTTCATGGACGTCTCATAAATACTTAATATCTCCACTTTTATAAATAATTTTATAGCTTAAGTAGCTGCTGTTTTCATACTAATTGGCATATTTTTAAACAATATGGTTTGAATATAATAACATAATTCTTAGTTCTTATGTTTGAATTTCCTAATATATACGTAGGCCTCCTCAAGCCAGCATGCTTAATGATATGTTCATTACCGTAGGTCATCATATGTATAATGTATATATATTTACAATATACATATATTATATATTATATAATGTATATACAATATACATGTTTATATATGTAAATACTAGTAAATACTTAGTAAATACTCACAGCTTGCTACACAATTTTCAATATTCGCTTAAGTTATACATTACAATATTTATATAATAGATTAATATTTTAAGAAATATCAATTAATATAATGAACAACATACTGTCTTTGTAAATACAATTATTAGCTTAACATTTTTGATTATTTAGTTTCCTATAGTAAAATGTTGTTAGTAATATTTCCAATATAATTATAAAATGTAGGTAATTAAAGTTTTTTTTTTTTAAAAAAAAGCTATATAAGTAGAATGTTTAATAAATGGTATTATAATAAATCATAATTCAGTATATATATATATATATTTATTTATCATATATTAATATGTGTCATGTGCATGAATTCTAAAATTCTATATTTCCTTCCATTCATTCGATTGGCTTAGCTAGAATCTTCCAATCCGTAGGAACTGATAACTTTCATCTTTTTAATTTAACATGAACACTTAAGCACACTAGGTCGTATGTATTCACGTTATTTTAAATTGATTCCTTCCATTCTACTTATCTGAAGTATTCCATTAAATTGTCGTATCAAAATTTTCTCACAATATAATCAAACACACATTTAGTTAATTTCACATCTGTCCTTGGATCATATAATGATTCCACTCTGTTTCCTTAGACAAACTAATTTACGTGTTTCCTCTAAATTTAGTAACCTTCCTGGTTTATTATAAGTTCCCAACTCTATCTCAAAAATAATTTGCCTATTACTAAATTTCTTTAATTGTAAAGTAAAATTTTGGTTAAAATTCTTATCATAATAAGTAATATTTTACATCTGAAAATCTCTTATTTCTAATCTCTCTTGTATATTTTTGTCTGAATGACCATTCCAAGTCACCAACAAATTTATCTTATCTCCCTTTAAAATATAATTCTTAATGTATTCTGGAGTTGAATTTTTTATCTTAGAACTTATACTTTTATTTAGTTGATTCAAACATACATCACTTAGTTCCAATTTACATTTAAAAATTCTCTTAATCTCTCGCTTAGTTATCCTTAGCTCTTTATCCTTAATTGATCGCATTATTTCATCTTTAGGCTAAAGTAAAGGTCAGCCTTTCAGCTTCCTTATTCTGTAGCGATCAAGGCCGTATGACAGTGCTCCAGATATTAAAACTATATTGGTACGGTTTATCATTGAAAATTCGAATCCATGATTGTGCACTTATGAGTATCGTGTACAAACGTATTAATTAATATTATAGTTATTTACAATGTTAATAATTTTTTAATTTATACATTTTTTTTTAATCTCAAATAATAGTTGGCATACTAATCATCCCCAATTTATTAGGTAGGTATATCATTCCTTTGTACATTTCTTCTAATTCCTTCTGAAGGTCTTATTTCATAAAACCTATTTTTATTTCTGTTTCTTTTACTGGTTGTGTATACCCCGTTATTATATTAAATTTAAATCTGTAAATTACATAATACATATATTAGTATAATTAGCACCAATTTTGATATCAATAATTCTACTATAACATAATATGCTAAATAATTTTCGTTTACCTACTTCAATAGTCTTATTTCTATCCAACTCGTCATTATGTCTATGTTGTCTAACAAATTCGCCATTTCATGAATATTTTTTAATTTCATTGAATCATTTTTATTTCTTTACTTTGGTAGTTTAGTTGATATACTTCTTATTCCTAACTTTGGTATACAATTATTATAATATCTTGATTTCAATTCTCTTGTGGGATTTAATACTATATTACTAGCGTATGCTCTACATTCTTGTTTTAATTTAATACGTCTTTGATCTTTAATCTTTAATGAAAATGGTTCATCTACCCCTTGAAAAATTATTGTTAATGTATCATTTGTAATATAGTATATATATCCATATATTGGCATATTTTTATTTATGATAAACGTTTTTAATTATTATTATTATTCCTGCTTCGCATGAAGTCTCAGTAAATGTAGTGAACTGTCTTATATACAATATACATATGTAAATACTAGTAAACACTTAGTAAATACTCTCAAATCGCTAAAATATATTATTGTTTTACACTTGGATATCATAAGAAAACTGTAGTTTATTATAAAACTGCTATGATCTAATCTAACCTGCAATAGACAAAATATTATCGTCGCCAATTGGTCGGCGAGACACTAGTCACTAGATGCCGTCTAATACAGATAATATCACATACCTATAATATTTAGTATATTACCTAATCGGTAAAAAAAAAAATCAGTCTTTGTGTCTCGTTCAGCAGTTTCGACTTCATACATATTTGAAATGAATTAAAACTAATTTCAAATTTCCTAATAAGTAATGCGTTGTCTTTAAATTAATATTTCCTACGATATTAATAATTATCAATAAGCATATCACACGTAACAGTATTAAAATATATTATATTATAAGGTTTCTTAGAAAATATAATATATAAAATACTTAAACTGTAATATTTGTAAATATTCTCTAAATCTAATGAACACAGTATGGTGTTCATCAATAACTGCAAATAATATACTCGTATCTTGGCGTATTTTAATATTAAAAAAAATATTTTATTTTATCCGGTAATCTAGTTTCAATACTTTTGTTTATTTATATTAAATTTCGTGAAAATGGTATGGCTGTATGTACTTATGAATTATTAAATAATTATTTGAATTCGATAATATGTTCAAATGTATTTGTTACTAGAGAATAATTGTAATAATTGTAAACAGTAATTTATTTCATTTTTTTTTTCCATTTTGTACCAGTGCATCAATAGTTATGTTTGTATTTTTATTCCGATTAAGCACACTTATGTGAGCCATTCATAAATATGTGTTAGTAAACACAAGAAAAAATAACTTGTCCTCTGATACGGCTAGATTAAAATCAATATCAGCTATTGATACGTAAAAGTACCATGTAAGAATTGATATCTATTTAATATTCTACTTCTTTTATAATATGAACATAATAAATATATAAACAATGTAATCGACAAAAGTATATTTTTAATAAAAAAAGCTATCTGTGTATTTCGCTAATGAGATTATTTTATTTATTTCCCAAACAACGTCTAGTGAAATTGTATGTAAACATTTTAATCAAATAAATTTTAATAGGTAAGTATAGAATATAGGTTGAACAACTTTTATTATATTACTATAGGAGTTTCATTTTTAAGAGTATATTATGACAGAATATTGAAATTCATGGAGTTAACTATGAAATAAAAATTACATATATAATACTTCAATCTGTTTTATTTATGGTGTTCTACTCAATCTACTTTAAAAATATTATTGTAGCATTAAAATTTCCTATATTACGACTGGAGTAAAATCAATATAATATTTATAGGTTCTTATACATTTCAAACAATATAAACTGTATTTGACTTAAATGAATGTGAACTCTAACGAAAACAATTTAAACGAAAAATAATTACCTGAGTATTGTTAAATAATAAAAAAAAAAACAGCTAAAATAATTAATTAATTAAATTATATCATATTCCTATGCTTGTAAATTTTATATTTAGGTAGCAACTGTAATTTTTGTTAGATAATTGTACGTTATTTGTATAATTCCATGTGTTTGTTGACTTTCATTAGAAAAATGATAATTATAATAATAAGTTATAACTTCAAAGCAAGTAGAAATTTATATACCTATTTTGTATGACGTACAAATTAATGTTTAAATATTTAACTGTAGAAATGTAGACCATTCGTTTTCTAAACTAACAGTGTTTACAGTCAACTACTTTTTGTTCTTGATTCATGTTAATTGGATTCTTATAATTTCATTAAATATGACCGTTCAAAGGTCGACTTATAAATAAATTGTTTGAAATTATATTATCATAATATCTCGATCATACTTTACGGGAGTCAGTAAATTTTAAATGAAGGCCTAATAATTTACCCATTTTAACCCAAGGTTTAATATATATACATGTTCATTATAATTATACAGTATTATTCAAAGAAAGCAATTTTAGTCAATTAAAAAACATAAATTATACATAATGTATAAGTACTCGTATATGTACTATGTGGACCTTATCATTTTAACAGAAAAGTTCTATAGTTAGTATTATATTATGTTACACATAATATTTGTATTCAAACATTTCAAACGGAATCATGTACATAATAGTGAAAATATTGTACGTTGAAGATACCCTTCATGGTTGGAAATGTTCAACAATATTAAAACACATGTAAGCTCATTATTTGGATAGAAAAAAGAAATTGAATCTGGAAATATTGGAAATATTATATACAAATGGAGTTAAGGGTGCATTATCGTCAAAAGAGAATACGGCGGTAAAATACAACTTTTGGAAATTTTTGAAACTTTTGGAATTGTCGGGAATTGAGATTATACAAAATTATGATTAAGAGGCAATGATG
Organism: Aphis craccivora; assembly: GCA_009835225.1. Classification (NCBI taxonomy): domain Eukaryota; kingdom Metazoa; phylum Arthropoda; class Insecta; order Hemiptera; family Aphididae; genus Aphis; species Aphis craccivora. The sequence continues at coordinate 68,919 of VUJU01000330.1, read as the reverse complement.
GAACTTTATGACTAATGTTACGCTAATATTCCGAACAAACCAATATTGAAAAATGAAATGAAAATCAAAAAATGGAACTAATGCAAAGATCGCTGGTTATAGTTGACCAAAAACACCAAACAATATTATAGTAGTTACTGATTCTGTATTCAGTTTCATATATAGGTACTAGCATTTAATAATTAAGTTTTCTATACCAATAAAATTCCACCAAAATATTATCTATGAAGAATGACAACTTATAACGTACTAAACTACTAAAAATTACATAGTATATTTCATATACTCATAGATATGTGCTACGTGCTCTGATACTTCATATACTAAATATAATACATGTAGGTAGCGAAACGTACATCATAATGACCATTATTAGTTTAAGACCAAAATATGAATAATCGTGAGAATAATTAAATAATTATTCGCTCATGAATTTATTGACAATAGTTGAAATATGAGAAATCGTAATATTACAAATAATTACACAAAAATGCGTGGGTGAATCGTCTCCGTGACCCAATAATTCGCAGTATTATCATTTATCGCACGACGTGCACTTATGATTTGACAGGAAGTCATAGATATATGATTGACCCAGAGCATGGGCAGGAGGATGCTGCACGTGTCACTGACCAGGAAAGAAATGTTAGCACAGGTCTCGAATAGGCACGTTTCAGACGTGATTTTCCAGAGTTAGAGGGAGCACCTTCATTCCACCCATTATAATATTTATGTCTGAGAGACTTAGAATATTTTTATCAGTTTAATAAATAAATTGTCAGGCACTTAGAAAATATTTTGTAAATATTTTTTATTTTCAACTACAACCTCAATTTTACATCACTATACTGTTGCTCAGACGTGGCTCGCTACATAATATGCAAAAATGTACATTACTCTCAATATACAATAGTATTGTATAGCTTTCAACAGTTTGGCTAATTTGGATACACTTATTTATTTGCGTAATATACTTATAACTCTTTACACGAATGTATTTGAGTAAAAAAGAATAATAAAGAATAATTATTCTAATTTTTTATTGGTCTTATACAATAGTTTTTAGTTTTTGTTCGCGGTAAAAAACGTTGTTCCAATTGTTATTTTGGTGTTTTTACTTAGGTAAGCTACATCAAAGTAAAGTAACCCAAACCTAATAACAATGTTTTGGAAAAAATAAGACCAGAGCATAATGGAAATGCATGTGTCTAAATCAGCACAAACAATAGCGGTATAATAAATTAACTATACACTAATTATTAAAACGAATCAATTACTATAGGTATTTAAGTTTTGGATGAGAGTCAGAGAAAAAGTAATGCTAACGCGGTTCCTTCTCTGACTCTCGACACAAAAAGGAAAAAAAAAAAAGGTATTTAAGTTTTGATAGACACAGGTATACACGATTAATCAATGAAAGATATAAAAGACTTTGTTTTCATCGAAACCTGTATCGGGTAATCAATACAAACATTATATAAATAAATATTTCAGCAATAAATTGATAATATAAAAAATTTTAAAACTCAAATACCTAGACATACGCTGAAATATAATTTTAAAAACGGTAGTAATAATAGATAAGATTTATAATAATTTATTATAATCAAACTGAATTTTTTGGTGGTGATCACGAGTGTTGGTTAATATGCTCATACATAAAATTTTAGAGTAGCTTTGTCGCTTTGGCATAATAATATGAATATTGAATACAGTTTCGCTTGGCTTCTGTAAATAATTGTATATTCAATATAAATTAGTTTTTAATTTCTTAAAATATTTTGTTGTATTAGCTTATACATCACAAGACATTATTTATAAAGGTTAATTACTTTATAATTTTAGCTGGAATTATGTCCACAGTTGGTGTGGTCAATGATTCTCAATTTTAAAATACACAATATCTATAGGATAATTCATAATACATCTTAAAATTAAATTATTATTGTAAATTGATATATTTTAAATTTTATGAAAATATTTGATACTTGCTTATTTTTTTATTTTAATATCAAGGTATACAAGGTTGACGAGTATTGTTCTGCACTGGTCAATGTAATATTATAGACAAAATCAAATGTTCGGTCAATCAAAATAAATTCAATAGCAAATTTGTTTCGTGTTATAAGATAAAAACTATTGTAAAATAGTCAATATTTAGTATCTCAACTTTTGGTTTCCAAACTTTTCTTTAATTAGATTATTGTTATGAGTGTCAACACGATTTAATATCCTTGTATTTGAATTTACCCGAACCAACAGATAAGAAATCTCTTGAAATTATTATATATATAATCAAAAAAAGAAATTTTATTAATTTATAAAATATTTATTATTTAATAATAAATATTAAACTACTGAAGTGAATTTTTTGGTCAAATATCAAATTTCATGAAGTTTATGACGTAAGAAAGCAAGTAATTTGATAATTGATATTATATTAATACTTATAGCGTATACCTACATTATACTCTGTATACGTTATTAAAATATCATTATTATTTATTTTATATAAAAAATGGGTTTAAATTATATATTACTTACGATTTTAAAAAAATATTTGAACTATTTTAATTCTATTTAATTTTTTTGTTAGATGACAATATTACATTTATGTATAACATTGATTAAAATTCAATAAAATAGTAAAATAAAAAAATATCAAACTTATAAGTAGAGTTTTTATTATTGATGAAACATGATGTTAAAATATATGCCATGTTATTTTCAAGATAAGTTAACAATAACAATGTACAGCATTAATTATATGATTTCAATCGGTAGGTGTGGATCACACTGCGTTTTGTTCTTTACCGATTCTTGGTAACCGACCGGTAATTATAACCGCTACACCAAACATAAAGTACAGTATATACATGGAAAACGCATTGATCAAATTAGACCGATTCTCCGCAATCGTAAAAACATGTCGTGATTGTTGTTTCTCGATACTTATCGGGAAAATGTTAAAGCACACATATTTCAATACAATTGATTCCATTATACGAAACTTCGGTCACCAATTTATAAAAACATTTTTAAATTTAAAAAAAAATTAATTTTAATTATTTTGTTTAAAAATAAAAAATACAATGTACAATAACAATAAAGAAAAAGAAACTTAGGTAGTTCAACATTATCTGTGTATTTTGAACTCGAGTTCAAATGAATATAGCAATGACAATTTTAAAAAAGCATGTTGGCATAAACTTACTGAAAATATGTTGGTACGCAGAGGAATGACTCGATTTTTCTGAAACTGAAAAAGAATTGAAACAACATTATCGTGATTAATAACCTGAGTTATTTCGCCTTCTATACAATCTTCTTCCTAATCAAAAAAAAAAAAAAAATAATATTAAAATCAGATTAAACAGATTAAACATATAGTGTTGAAGATTTTTCTGTAAAACTTATTTTTATCATAAGTTAGTTTCACAACAAATATGTCAAATTCGTAAGTCATAAGTCGTTCTAAATATGTATTGGTATAGGTTAAAGTTATTAGTTTAGGTATTAGCTCTCATTAATGTTGACACTAAAGTTTCGAGTGTCATCAATGAAACGCTTACATTTTACCCCTTATTAGCGGTTCCCAACCCATGGGCTGCGTGCAGCATGGTACTGGGCCGTGAACCATATAATATTAAACAATATGTATAATATTATACATATTTAACCGTTGCCTTATTTATAATAGACACAAACAGATTTCTTAAGCATTTTGATGATTTATTTTTACCTTAGAAAATATACCAAATACTGTTAATAGTTAAATTCTGCAGGTAAGTTTCATAATTAATTATGAAAAACACAGTGAAAACTACACAATAAATCAAATGATTTAATAGATCAATGAATTTTTTTATTAGAAAATGACGGAAGATATTTAAGTTGCACAGGTTTATAGATCAAACAACACTTTTAATAATATATTCTTTGATTATTTAATTAACTGAAACATTTCACAACAGTGTATAGACAATGTATTATACTGTATAGTAGGTACTATAGTATATAGTTACACATTTGACATTTCCATAAATTTAATAAAGTATTGAGTTAAATAAACATTTCTGAACTTCAAAGAAAGAAGAAATCTATAAATACCGATATAATTAGTTTCTTATGTACAATATAATGAGATAAATTTAACTGAAGGTATAATTGAATTATTTAAACAATACATTTATTCTATTGAAATATATCCTTTATTAAGGTTATTACATTTTGTAACTATAGTAACAGAAAACAGTAAAGTTATATATTGACCAATATAAATTATAGTAGTAAAAAGATTTCATAAGCATTATCTTAATTCTACTGTTATAATATTAATAACATTATTCCTTTATTAAAGTTAGGTTGTGTAACAATAGTAATATAGGAACACGTTTTGCAACTATAATTACAAGATAATTTTTTTTTAAATGAACAACTATCAACCACTTAATTGTTATTTGATTTCCTAATTTCTCTATTATAGAATATACTATAGTAATTTTAGATTTTATTATTCATGTTTTAAATTATTTGCAAATAATTATCATAATGAAAATATTGGATACTTATTTCCCTCTCTTAATGAAATTTAAATTTATTCTACAAAACAATGAGATAGAATACCATTAAAGAGGTTAACGAGTTTTAATCTAAAGTATTTTTTTTTCTTTTTGTATTTTAACTTGAGAAATAATGTAAAATGTATGTATTATTAATGGAAGATACAACTGCTTATCTAAAGTATGGGTTTCGTTTAACGTTATGATACGTTCAAATTTCATCAGGTCAGTAAATAAGAAATATATTAAAACTATTTGAAATATTCAAGATACAATAAATTGTACAATTTTTATAATTTAACAATAGATATTTAAACAATTTTATTTTGGTTGAATATCAAAATCCATGAAGTATTTTAAGACATATTTTAAATTTATACGTAAACGTCGTAAACAATTATTAGACAGTGATCAAGATATTTATGATGATTTAAATATAACATATTTATGTATCCTCAGTAAGATTCAACCAAAATCGCACCAGCTAGGCAACGGTATGAAATACGAAACTTAGATTATTTTCGAATTACCACCTTTCAATTGTTAAGTATGAAATAAAATCGGCTAAATTAAATCATTATTTAATGATAATATTAGAAAAAACATTTAATTCTACTCACTTTTCGTAATTGGTAAAATTGTTCTCAAAATGCATCTATCATGACTAATCCATCAAATGGATTTAAAATATTTCTGAAAAATAGTTCAACATTTTCATTGAATGTTCAATACACAGAGTAAAGTAAATTATTATTAATTTATTTAAATGAAAACCATTTGTTGTATGAGTGGGTTTAAAGCACATTTTTTATTTTTAAATTTGAATACTCGTATATACCTATACATACATTTTTTTTAAACATATTATACATTATAATATATACGATTCTTGTCTATCAACTTTTTTGGGGTCGAAATCAAAAGTTTGCGGTTTTTGGATACAACAATTTTAAAAATTGTGCGGTTTTATCTTATTGAACGAGTGCGGTTTAACCTACCAAAAGTGTGCGGTTTTGTCTTGTATTTATTCCCAAGTGTGCGGCTTAAGGAGTCAAAGGTTTAATCATAGGTAATATAGATAAGTAGATAGTAATCGCGTTGCATCGCTGCGTAGGGAGTTATACACGTCGATGTGGTTACATATATGTAACCACTTACATACTATGTTTCGCGTGGGAACTTACCAAGCGCCGTTAGTAGCTACGGGCTCGGGCTCTTAATATCAAAACGGAACTAGCACTAACAAATCTATAGCTATGAAAGAGCGTTTCCAGGATCAATAGCAAAAACAAAGCCAACACTACAAGATCTAATTGGCACTGTTAATTTTGTAATCGTTTTTTCTCACGTTTATATAGAGTAAGTATTTAATTAATTTATATGTAAGAAATATTATGATTTATATTTAATTTATATTGTAATATTTTTGATTGATGTTCGAGGAAATGATGAATTATTGAAAACATGATTAGAAATGATTAGAAACAATATTACCAAATACAGTCGTTGTTTCATAGGTATCTGCATTAATTAGTAACTTTGGAATAATTAGTTAATTTTTCCGAATTTTATACGGACGTTGAAAGTCGTTTATACGATTAATTAAATCCGTTAATACATTTCTATTATAATATTATACTTATAAGTTATAACAGTGAGTCATTGTGGTATATGTCATTTGTTTATATAGTTTTAATTACTTCGCCATTCATGCGAGTAGGTACCTACCTATAGGCTATATTACTACGACTTACACTTACATGGTACATGTTACTTTAACTATTTAAAGTTTATTGAGTTTTTTTCATTATAAAGTGAGTTATAAAATATGGACAAATTTTAAATTTAAATTATTGAACTTGTCTGCATTATAAGTATATGTACACTGGATTGTATCTTAGAGATCATAGGACAATCTTACAAAGCTCTAACCATATAATAATAATTGTTTTATAATCTATTGTTAATAAATCTAAGCTGTGCAAGAATCATGCAGCAACAATAAGACTAAATTCAAAATGAAGAGAAGTAACCAAGACGGCCTGTTATTTTATATTTCTAAGAATGAATTTTTATCGGTTTAGTTAGTTTACTTTTGGCTCGTGAAAATAAACAAAGTAACACAGACTTTTAACATGGTCAAATAAATGGTTCTAAAGTAATATTTTTCATGGTTGATATTAAAATTGAGCATATTTTGCCACTGATACCATTGATTCCTAATATTATTTGCTCAAGTTTTCAGAGACAAGGGTTAGATAAATAAAAGTATATTTTCTACCATCTTAGTGACGTAGTGTACTCTAAAAATTAAAAAAAAAAATCTTAACGATTAGATAAACAGTTCCAACGCTATATCGGATATACTTAAATTAATGTTAAAATTTAGCCCCTAATTTTAGTTTTTCAATATTTAAGTAAAAAAAAAAAAAAAAAATGAATTAATATTTTTATCAACTATATGATTTAAAATTTTAGTAATTTTAACTATCGAATTAAAAAGTTTTTAATACCTGGTACTGAAATTCAAGTATCAACTTGTACAACCTCAACAAATATTATTATATAATTGTTAGCAATCACTTATTTGCACTGTAGGTATCTTCCGTCAATACAATCAAAACATTTGGGTTTATACTTTTTTCAAGACAATATTATAATAGTTATCATGACAGCAATTTCCATCAGAGGTAACATTATTTTACAGATGACTATACTATTATCACGTAATTGATTAATTTTCATAATTAAGTACATAATATTATATAGGCATTTAATTTAAATTGATTATATTATAGTATTGTGTGTAGCATTTAATGCTGAAAGTTTTATGGGAAATTAAATATTATGCTTTATTAGGTCGATACTCGAATTGGTAATCTTTTTTTAACACCCAGTAAACGTATAATAATTAATTTTGAACGTTTAATCAATCATAAAAAAAAAAAAAAATGGTTAATTTTACAAATATGTCGAACGTGTCAGTGCATAAATATTCTATATATATATAAAAAAAATTTATAACCGATTAAAATGAATTTTTTTAATAGTTTATCATTATGGTTAAAATTTAATTTTTATATTATATTAAAATAATTGAATATTGATACTTTACTTTTTAGATGATATATATTATATACAACCAAAATAAATGTCACGTAGGTGTTATTAATGATTTAGGTCTAAAATAATAGCAAACTAAGTCAATAGGTAGGTAATAAGCACGGTAAGCCAGTGTATATGTAACATAAAGCGCATATGAGTAATGGCCTATGGCAAAATTTCAAGTTCAATTTAAATATTTTGATTGTTTTGAATACTGCTTGATGAGAGCGAGTAATATTAACGTTGTATAATAATTATTTATAATTCCTTATAATTTATAATATAAAAATTTAAATGTTGCGTTTTATTTTTGGTAGAGGTTTCCTTCCACGAACTTAATTTACTGTTTGTTTAACTATATTATACTACGTATCATGATTTTATTTGAATAAAAATTAGCTAAGTTTTTTTTTTAAGTTGATTATACTAAGAGATGAACAAGAATTAATAGTCTGTAGCTAAATCACTAAATGTATATATAAATATTGCATGAAGATTTCGAAAAAAATGTATTCATAATTTATGTAATTATGTGTCTAGAGTCTATATTATAGTTGGATAAATACCTACACATTTTCTTATAATGTGTAACTTGTAAGTGTTAATACTACGTATAGTAATTTTACATCTTATGTATTAAATAGTGTATTTTAGTGATTTCATTTTAAGAAATTTGTGCTCTTGTAATTAACCAAAATTTATTTTTATTTGTTAACAATTTATGTGTCTTTGATAATCAATTTAAGGACATATTTGGGATGCAACACGATTGTATCAACACAAGTGTATAATATTAAATCACTCGTATATGTAATTCATACACAATATTATATAATATAAATAATATACAGTACATATTATCTGCAATATTTTCATATAAACAATACACATGCATTCAATAACTATTAATTAATTTAAGAAACCTTTTTTTTCTCTATTATAGCCTTAGGACTGACAACAAATCATCATCGTTGGCATGGTTAAAAATTGTTTTTTGTTTTTTTAATTTTTGTTGTAAATGATAATATATTGTACTTTTATAATAGTTCATACTACATAGTCAATATTTTTTTGTTAATTTAAAAATAAAACGTATAAACCATGATTAGAAATTTACTGATATATGTTATTGTAGTTAAAAATTATATTTTGTGACTAGCACAAAAAATAAATCCCGTTATCATTTATTGATATATTATTATTTTTGAATTTGTCGAACTTTGATTTAAATGAAGCACACATGCCAGAATTCTGTACATTTTAAACATTTTTGTATATACATTGAATTATTAACATAGATTAACAATGTTGTAAGGACTTTTTTTAAAATTTAAATGAAGAGTTGATTGATCCAAATAACCAATGATAGTTGTATTCATAAATAAATATTTCAGTAAATTTCAAACACAATGTTACAACAAATTATAAATTGTAATACAATGTTAAGCCAGATATCTGTGTATGTTCATTGTCCAAGTTGATTTTAAAGTTAAAAATCAATACACTATAAGAATATAAAATCCATTTTGCAACGTATAAAAACTGAAAAGTATGATTTTATTCATAATGCTTGGGGGAATGTGAAAACGTTCCATCAGAAAATATATGAAAACATCGGCTTAGTATTTTGAGATTAGTAGCAAAAATAAACATTAACGGTTTTGAATTTGTTTCCATAATATGACAAAACACTCTTAAGATTTATTTTAATATTTTAATGTCTATAAAATACTTGGGCTTTTAATTTTTTAGAATTTTTGGCATAAGTACTTTTATGATTAAAATTAGACATACTTTTAATCTTAAGTCGGAATGCACAAATTTGCTATCATTTTCAGTGTTTTGATTTCAGATTAAATTATATTATTTGGCTATAATAATAAATCATTTTTGCATTTGCTTGTAATATGAGAATTGATAATTTGCCTACTACCAATGGGCAATTATTAGAAATTACCCCATTAATATGATTATTAGGCATATTAATAACTGTTTTAACATAATTATTGACAAAATATCAAATTTACCAAATTTGTTCAGCATTTATCCTTTTCATTTAGAATTTTTTTTTTGTATTTTCAAGTTCATTGTAATACTTAATTCACTACACACTTTATACTATACAAATCACATGTAACACATTCACTGTTGTATACAGGATACGAATATCTAATGGCCGATATTGCTTATTAAGAAAATATTATCTTTATCAAATATTATAAATTATTGTCTTATACTGGGTTAACGATTAGATAAAATTATAAAAATAATAAAAATATTATATAAAAATAAATGCTTACTCATTTAGTTCCAAGTTGATTTATATAATTATATATATGTGTTACTATACCTATATCGTTTAGAACAAAAATGTAGTTTTTTTGTCAGACTTAACACCACTTACTCCTATAATTGGAAAAGGAAATTGATATTTGAATAAATAATTAATTATTGACTAATTAATTAATAATTAATTATTTCATTTATAAGAAAATTATAGTGATTTTTGTATACATTATATAATCTTGTATATAAATTATACTTATATAGTACAAACACATATTATAAGTTGGTGCCCAATTGTAAAAAGGTATTGGGGAGCAATTGTGTTGCACCTTTAAAATTGTGTGTATTACTCTTACACAAAAAGTTAAGTATATATAGTACGATATTTTAAAGTGTGTAGAGTGTAGACATTTATTAATTAAGTATTTAAAAAGAAAAAGCATTAATAATATTTTATTTGAGCCCATTGTCCATTTGATCTAAATTTAATTTTCCAACTACTGAAATATTTGTTTGACAATATCAATTTAATTTTAAGGTTTTATAAAGTTGTGGTGAAATTGGCATTTAATATGCATTTAAATTCCAAAACATGTTTCTATTTAGTTCATTATCACTTATTAGATCATTTAATTTTGTGTTTTACGGATTTAGTTTTTATAAATTATATTATAATAAACGAAAAGCTGAGCTTGGGTTTCTATATTTTAATATAATGAATACTGTAGAACAGAGATAATGGTGGTAAAGTACACCATCGTATACCTACGGACATAATTACTAAGAAATTATAAAATGCTTACAGTAGTGAAAATATACTAATATAGCATCCTTTAAAAGTTTACAATATACAGCTAATTCAATTTTCTCAATTTAAAAAAAAAATACTCACAATATTTTACATCTCATAAAAATATTGTTTTAATTTTAAATTATGAGTGGAGCGATAAATGTATTAATTGTAAAAATAATGCGTGTATACATTTTCTTTATTGTGTCTGTCAATTTTTCACTTTGAGGATGATTTTGGACAGAAAATTGGATGTAGTTTGTACGTATGTTCAAAATTTGTAGTACTTTTTTTTATGGGAAAAATCAATAGAACAAATTTAAATAAAAACTTGCATTTTTACTATAAGCTAGTCTTCGGTAAAATTGATTTCATTATTTTGTTATTGTTTAAAAACGAATAATCGTAGAAGTTTGACTATTTTACTAGGTACGTTTCATATTGTTGTTATATCTATGTCTGCTTAAATTTTCGAAATATTTTTATTTTTTTAAGCTATTTATAAGCAATAAAGTCTTATAAAAGATAATTTAATACAAGTTTTCTAATAACTGGTGCATATCGGAATTTAAAAATATCGTAAATATATAGTCACAATATTTTTTACAAAATAAGATGGAATTTTGACAAAATCATAAAATATACCTATACATTATTTTGAAGTTAGAAATCAATAAAAAAATTTCTGTTTATACTTAAGATTTGGAAAATAAATACTGAGTTCTTAATATATTTTTCATTTCTGATTAAAAAAAAAAATCATAGGAAAGTCAAATTAATTTTTTATAACTGTTTTAGGTTTGAATTTTCACGAAAATGGATATTTACCTGTATAATAACTATTTCTTCTTAAATGAGTTTTGTTATTTGCTGTAAATCAAAATCGAATAATCATTGAAACTTATGATTTTCACTTAAGCTTACATCATTGTAATACAATATTCTTCATAAAAATATGTTAACTATACTTGAACTAAAAAATCTAAAATTATATCTAATCTATTATAATCTAATATTATAAACACGATTATTTTTTATACACATTTGAAAAAAAATAAATATTGTATCTAATGATGAATAACAATAACTATAGCTATTTTGTTATGGTTCAAAAACATTATTTTTGAGAACTTAAAACTTGTAAGTATTGTAAAATATCATGAATTTTACTATACGCAATGATATTATTTTCGATTTATTTTAAGATATCATTTACTTATACTTTGAACCTATTTTTACCCTTTTACTGTATTTACTCAAAATTATTATTAAACTTTGAGTTGTATATTAAGTTATTATAATGTGACATAAAATATATTATTACAACAATAATGAAATCAAATAATAAATAAAAATGTATTGCCTTCTAAAAAAATATCAACCTACCCTAATTTATACTAAAAGTAAAATAAATTACTTGAATAGTTTTATCAAAAAACATTATATAGTATACTTAGTGATAAAGGTTGACAGACTGTTTCCGCCGCAAACAATTGTTTTTCGTATACAATGATATATCATTGAATTCAAATTTAACATACCCTCAACAGTGACCCACTTGACATAGCAGAGTGATACTTATACTTACCTACTTTTATAACGTTGATTTTCGTTATATTTATTAATTCAACCAAATATATTATTAAGAAAAAATATCATATTTTATAATTTTTTTATCAATAGAATTTTACGTATTTTTATTATTGTTCTATTATTATGTGTTTCTAATTAATCTTATAATATATTATAATATTATGCAATAAATATTCTTATAATTACAATTATTAAAAAAAATATGTATTATTATTATATTATTTATCATATTGATATGTTTTTAGGTTTTCTATTTTATATATTATCAAATAATATTCTGTAAATACCAGATATATTAAAAATATAATTTAAGTAAATAATATTTAATGATGAAAATTGTACTAAAAGTGTCTTATTTACAAGCATTTCTAATATAAATTAATAACACAGAGGATCAAAAACAAAGTCAATAACAGGAATATTATGCTGAACTCAATTATTAAGAAAAAAATTTAAATTTTTAGCAATAATAATAATTAATTGTACTAATATTTTAATTTATTAAACCGTTTATCAATAAATAAGTTAAAGAAAAGAAGCTTAGTGTTTTCTAAATTAAATAAGAATTCAAAATAAAAATAACTATTATAACCAAAAGTATATTAATAAAATAATATTATTGAAAAATATTACGAGACAAGTTTATGCACATAATTAATATATTCAATAGGATATGATGATTTACGGTTTTTCTTCATTTTTTGTAAAAATATTATTATGTTATTTTAAAAACGGTATGGAATTTAAAAAATGTTTACCTACTTCAACTTCTGTGATCAAAGTGCAATTTATCTTTTAGGGCGTGTAAATTTTCTACCACCTTATTTTTGACTAATTATTGATGAGTGAAGACCTATCACTACAACTGTTAATCAAACGTTTATAAGATGAACATATAATTCCCAATTAACTAATTTACGTTTGTATTAAGATTTTATTTATAGGTTAAGTTATATAGTTTTTAGAAATTAATTGTTTAACTGCTTAAAAGTTTAAAACTTGTTGGAGTACAATAATATATTATATCTATTTTTTTTTATATATAAATACATGATATTTTAAGGAGAATGAATATGAAAATGGCCAATTTAGAAATTTAGGGTCAGGAATTATACGATCAAAAATTTAACAGTCCCCAAATTTTAGAAGTGTTAAATTTAAATTGTTTAATAAAATATTTGTTTGGATTTATAAAACGTTTACTCTTGTTTTAAACCAGTACATTTTTTGCTATGTAGAACAAAAACTACAAAAACCAAGAATGTAACCAAGTTTACAATCAATAATTTTCCAGGGTCCGGAATTTATAATTAGATATTATAAAATTAAAATATAATTAGTGAGGTGTTAAACTTGTGTTTTTTGGAGAAGTACAATAAAATTCTTACATAATAATATAAAATATTAAACTCAATATATAATTAAATTCAATACAATTTCCAAGTTATTTAATTAATCAAATATAGAATTGTTATTTACTGCAATATAAAATTAATGATTTGATGACTCGTTGTTGACTTAATAGTCAATACCACTTTTTAATTTAACTTTCAGAGTGAATAAATTGAAAATTAAACCACAACTATATAATCATAATAAGCCATCGAACTTAAGATTCCATAACACTACTATAATACACGTGTGTAAGTATACGTAACTATAATAGTTAAGCTCTTTGCATATAATTATCGCTATGAAGATATTAAAAAGTCAACAATTTACATTTATTTAATTATGTTAATAATAATTATTATTATTATTATAAAAACAATTTTAATTAAAGACCTTTCTGTCAATCTTGACTATCACAGATTATGACTTTTTAGTTTATTCCAAAATTAAAGTTTTGATATTTTACTGTAATTAGGAATAAAAAGTTTTTTTTATAAATCATAAATAATAAATCGTTATAGTTCTTCTTTGTCTCGAATATTATAACAGAAAATGATTAACGGTCTGACCAAATTCTATTATTTTGAACGTGAATAAAAAGTTAGATTATAAGAATTGGCCCACTCGCCAGGGTTTATAATAATATAATTATTAATTTGATTGTAAATGTTCGTTTATTTTGCGGCACTATAATATTATATAAGCAAATAAATATGAAATTATTATAAGTAAATTAATGAATTTTATATTTATAATATTATTAGAAATTAATTTGGTTGATAACAGGTGTGTGGTTATAATCAGGTATTATAAGTTACTTTTACACAATATTATAAATATTATAACATTTTGAAGTAGTATGTATATAATTTTAATTCGCGAAATCAAAGATTAGAGTGCCAAAATTAAGTAATATCTGTAAAAATTGTAAAAATGTTGGTAAATATTAAATCGTAATTCTTTTCATGAACTATGTTAATAATTTTAGTGAAGAAAGAGCGACTAATTTTAAAGTTATAGGACAACGTAGGCGGGTACCTAATGGTGATAGGTTATTAAGTTTTATCTTTCTCTTGTGCTCTAACTGAACCAGTGAACAATATTCTTTCTAAACTAAAACTAAGTATTAAATTATCTTGTTACTAAGATTTTCACAATTTTAATCAGCAACATCTTAGGATATTTAACATCATAGGAAAATTCATGAGTTTATAAAATAAAATTAAAACTTAAACTTTTAAGATATTATTCATAATGTAATATTTAAAAAATCTAGAAAATTTTATCAATTAACTGGTTTAACTTATTAATTATAGCTAAATAAATACATAAATTTTATAGTTATTTACAATAATATTATCATTGACGTTATAATGGTGTGTTACATCATTACAGTATTTATATATTACTATTATAATTTATAAGATGCATAAATATATAATACATAATATGCAGGGTGTCCCGTGAGGATTTACCTATTGAGATATCTCCTAAAATAACGGAGGTATTATTATTTTTTATATTTTTCATAAGACTCACATAGACGAGGACAAGAACTTCGAAAAAAATAGTGAATTATTTAATACAATACTGCCGGTGATATCAAACATGTGGCCCACGGGCTCGTGTGACCGGAAAATGATTTCGTTGTAACCCGTCATCCATAATACTATTCACAAAATTAAAAAAATGTATTAGAAATCATACAATTTATGAAAATAAAATGTTGAAATGTTAAAATTTTCAGAAAAAATAAACTCTACAGAATAGTTATCTTCATTATTTTTTGATTTTTTTGCCAATACATTAAATTGAATTGAAATATAAAATATTCGTATTCCTTGTATCAAAGAGTCTTATGAAAAAACAGAATTATGATATCTCCATTGTTTTAGGAGATAAGTATCACAATGGGTAAATTCTCACGGGATATACGCATACCACTATAGAGGGATATGCAGAAAATTCAAAGGTGGTACGCGAAGAAAAATAAATATTTATCATCAGATAAAATATTATTATGCAATAAATTGGAGTCAGATATTGACGTTTTTGCGAGTACAAAACAACACCAACCATCTCACTAAAATTTTAAATGTACCTATTTATAATAATTTAATTTAATTCAAATTTATTTTAATAATAAATTGTACATATTTAATTTTACTCTTATTCAATAAATGCTAATATTTCATTCAAAGCCGATAATGCATATACATTTTTTATAAGCAAAATATAAAAACAAAGTTTCCATATAGTTAAGTGGTACGTGAAAATTTTAAAGATGTGTAGGCGTTACTCGAATATTAAAAGGTTGAAAATCGTTGAACATGGCTAGATACATGTATTATCTTAAATTAATTTTATATTATCACGAAGTCCCACAATATGGGTACCTATAGGCTATATTCGTGAACATCGAAGTAGTCTGATCGTTTCATGTCTTGTTCTGTGTGTTGCTATCAGTTAGTAAAGTAAAATGTTTCAATGTATTATATTTACATTTTATTTCATATATTAAATTTTGTTCGGTACGACCAAGTGCCTTATAAGTATTGGTTTTTTATGTGATACCATCACATATGAACATAATAATATTATGATGAATAAGACCGATTGAAAATAAAATATATTGGTTTTACCTTCTCGGTAGAGCTAAAGAAAAGCCGTTTACTTTTTTTATTTATTTATTTTTTTCGTTTTGCGTATACTACGAGAGTTCATCAGATAGACACGTTCTCTGTTATAAATCGAACCTAAATATTACTTTTTAAAGTAGGTATTTCGTGCGGGCCGAAAAAAGAAAGAAAGAAAATAAAGTAGTGACTGATGGTCGTACGCTGCCTATAAATAACGGTCTGTAATGACGACCGGGCGACAGGTGACCGACCGATGGTTATGGAAATTTATCAAACACGTGCGCTAGCCGACGGAATCGATGATAAACGATTTTTGAAGCGGCCCAACATCCGTCAATTTTTTTCCCTGGTTTATAACCATATACCGTTACGGCCCGTAGTCTGAAAATGTTGATCAAGTGATATTATTATGTATACCATTATCATTATTACAGTAATAATGCGCACAAAATGCATCACAAGAGGCGACGCGTATTACATGTAAATACAAAATATGTACAATATCATTACAGTGTCTGTAAAACGATGAAATGTATAAACCGTCAATGTTATGTAAAAAATTGTTTTATACGACATACGTACAGCAATTTCGCATTTCGCATTTCATGTATAATAATATGGTCATGTACAAAAATCACTTATTGCTGTGTTAAAGAGCGTTCTGAATCCAAACTTCAATACAATAATAATTAACAGACATATAATATTATTATAATATGTATCAAGTAAAAACACATTATCAGTGGTGTTCGTAAATCTATTAATTGTCGGAGTGAGGAAATATAAACTCGGCTATTAACTTTATAATTTTAAATTGCATATTATAACATGTATAAGTATTCATTATGTTTAAAAGTAGGTATATAATGTTTCAATAAGACGTCGTATTCGGATGTGTTATCGGTCATTACATTAAAACCTAGGTAACATAGCAAATGTTATATGTTCAGAATAATCCATTTTAATAAGGTTGTCTTTGAATATATTTTTATTAACAATAGGTACATTGTTTTTGTATCATTTGTATCATTTTGTTGTTTATCGATGTGGTTTAAAAATAAATTATTTTACAATTTATAGTAAAAAAAATGTTTTTGATCATGTATATTTTTAATAATTTTATAAAAAAAAATTAAAAAAAACGGTAATTTATTCAATAATGTTTTCTAATGCATGAGAAATTTGTGAATGTTTAGTCGCCATGGTTTTGAGAGCTGGAAGATATTCAATACTAACATAAATTGGTTATAAGAACTGTCCAGCATATAATGATAATACAAAAATTCTACATTGTATTCAAGAATTTCGACACATCTGACACGTCTACCAAGATCATGCAATATGTTATTATCAAGATATTCGACAATGACGTCTATTTTTCGTAAAAGAGATCTTTTATATAAAATATATTTATATTAAAACAATAAAATTTAATCATTTGTCTAGTATCACATAAAATATACATTACGATAATTTTAATGTGGTAAATTGGTCACAATCTGGGCGCTTGACGATAAATACTTATAAAAAAAAATATTTTAAATAAATTTTTAGCATCATCAAAATAGTTAAACATAATACATAATTGTAATAATTCAATAAAAAAAGTTTCATTAATAAATAAAAATAATTATATTTCTATAATAAAAATGTAATTTAAATTTGAAACTAAAAATTAACTACAGTTGTTCTCCAAAAATACTTAAGCTTTAGTTCTAATTTAAAAAAATGAATTATACAAAAAAATCGTGTGATCCAGATGATAAATAAAAAAAAAAACAAAATGAACGAACTATTTTAAAATGGGTTAAGTTAATATACTTTCCGTCTCCATATTATAGCTTTAAACACTTATTCAAGTAATTAAATATTGTATTTGTTAAGTATTAACTTATAGCTTATAACGTCCTTAAAGTTTTTACAAGATACAACTATTATAACTAGCTCAAGTTAATATTATTTTAATGTACTAAAATACAAGTATAATTTCTACTATATTATGTCTATATAGACTATAAGGAACACTAAGTAATATTTATTAATACTAGAGGGAGGTGCCATAATCAAAACACATTAAAACATTGTCCGTACTGTGCGTTTTTTTATTTTTAGTTTCTCTATAGTAATACGATTTGCGATTTGCGGAAAATTGGTTTTTACTGAACGGAAATGTATAATATTGAAAAGTCGTACTTTGAGTTGTAACTACCGATTTTCAATGGTTTACGAGTCCATATGACCGTTGACCGTATAAATTATATTATTATACAACACTGTTAACATAAAAAATAACGTTATTCGTTGCTTTTCACCGTAGATCTAAACGCATTTGAGCATTTCGAAAGAGGGTGTTATTTTGATTAAAATATTTATATATATTATATACTGTACTGGCATTATTATAGTACGGTTTGCGAATATGAATAAGCGTGTCGGGTCTCAAAGTGCAACGAGCACGACGTAAACGTATTTATTTCCGTCTCACTGAAATGAAAAAAAACCATCATATATACATTTATATACGTACACAGTAATATATTACATGGATCAGTCTACGACTAATACAACCGACCGAAATATAAATAAATTTGAGATGTAAGGATTGTATTTGATTATACGAGTTTGCGAGGAATGCATTCAACAATTTGATTTTAAAATAATAAACTCATTAAATGAAAAGGAGATATGTTTAAAAAAAATGTAAGTACATAAATGAGAAACATTATTGAAGAAATTATTTAAGTAATTTAATTATGTGTTGCTTGTTATAATATCAATTATTATACATATTAAGTATGTGGTAATTATTTGAAAAGTAAACATTAATTTTTCAAAATTCATATCAGTGAGACTCAGTGTTTTTGGATATCATATTGTTTTTTTAAGTTTTTAAGTTATTACTTTTTTTGAAAATTTTAATTTATACAATTTTAATATTCAGCTGGTAGATGATTAATTATAAGTATTTAAAGCACATTAGATGAATACTTGTGAGGAGTGGTATGAGTGTATGACTCAGGGGTAAGTATCTCGATAAATGTTTATCATACATTTTAAATAATTAACAACTGGTTCTAAATTCAATTTTTATACAATACATTACTATGAATAAATCCGGCTTAGAAATATGAAATTAAAAATGCACACTGCCATTAGAATGAGTAGAAAATGTAACAAATTATTATTGAATATAAAGATTATGTAGATCGATCTGAACAAAGATGACTACACTGCTTTAGTAAAAAGAATAATAGTTTACTAACTCATGAAGTACCTACATTTAAGTATTATTATAATGTAGTAACCACGGTATACATATAGTCTTATAAACTGGTGATCTTTTGACTTTAAGTCTCACGCCACTATTTAACAATATCTGATTCGCTAATACTAATATGGCGTGATATGACGCGATATGGTGATACTGTTAGATACTCAATATTAAATTATATTCAACAATTAGGTATAACAATAAAAACAAAATTTAATGTGAATAATGTGATAGGTATAAAATATGTTTTATAATGGCTTCAAATTAATAAATATTTTTAAAATCACTTACTATATCTAGCATAACTTACTGTATCTAGTGATTGATGAAATTGAAATATCTAAGAGTTTGTTGTCAATGTTCATTGTCCTATTTATTTCTCATTTGAAATTAAACAATTTATACATATTTTGTACAATTATCTTGAATGATGGACAAGGTTTTTACAAAAGACTTTACAGGAAAAGACACCTGTTGAAGACGGCCTTCAATTGATCTTATTATAATTTGTATACGATATTTAACTAATACGTCTTCCATGGACGCTTATTGGAAAATTAGTATTTTCCACTCCTACAATGTTGTAGGTACCAATATGCATACGCATACCACTAATAATATTTTTTTAACATTTATTCTACAGTTGACTTGATTTAAGGCATAGCAAATAACTTTAGACGCTTTTTTATGTAAACTGACAAAAACATTAATATGACTTTTGATGGAATTGCATGTACCTATCTATCTATATTATAATATTTGCTACCTATTGAATATCCGACCTCCAATCAAGCCAATTTTATGATAAAAATTGTGAGGTTGATATTGTTTAAGTTGTAGAATTCGATGTACAATTTCGTGTTGGAGTTGTTGAAATGTTACGGTATTGGAGTTTAAAAATTTGGAAGTTTGGTGTTTTATATAATATATGGCTGACTGCGTTGCTTTGCGTACGACCCAAACCGAAGTTTGTCGACATGCTGCCTGCGCGGGGAAGGTAGTTTTGATTCTCTCGTGGCTTTTTTTTTTTTATACATATAGGGCGTTATAAATTCCTAAAACGCATTTTTTTGATATCATAGAAAACCAGTGAGAGGGAAATGTGCGAGTCCAAGCTGGTGTTACAAGAAGGGTTAACTGAGAATAATAATCATAAAAAGAGAAAATTGCGTTATAATAATATAATAACATAATATATTATTATATTGACAACGTCAGATGAAAAATCGTTCGAAATCGCGTTTTTCATCCCGTACGACATTATAATATAATATATGTGTGTGCGTAATTTACGACATCGACATAAATAAATATTTATACCTCTGCGTGTGCGCATTATATATTTTTCGAGCTTGCGAAAATTGTCTACGGCGAACAATACCAACACACATACACACTTATATATAAGTGTGCGTATATAATAATATTGTGCCACCCGTATGACAATAAATTATAATATTTTACTCATCTATATATTGTGTACATTATACAGGGAGGCTGTGAGTGTGTGTTTGCTCGGCTGTACAAATATTCGGCCTCTACGAATGCGTACACTTTGCGTGACCCACCATAATACAATACTTGTACGCGTTTACGCGATTATTCGCCATATAATATTATTATAATTTATATAATAATTGTTCGGTCGTGTATGAACACGTCACGTGTTGTTGAAACGCGTGGTCGGCATATCAATTTATTACGAAACCGTGCCAAACGCAGACCGATTTATCTCCTTTGCGAGTCGTTTAAAAAAAACCCCACGTTTCACACCGTAATGTTCACACGTGTTGTTGTACCTGCAGTATGTACGTTAAAAGTCTAACAATATGGTAGGTATCCAATAGTTGCGTTCCAACGTCGAACTCTGTGAATAACAAAGCATTTTAGTGACGTTATATTTTGGAATATTTTTTTTTGTTTTTATTTAAAATGTACACAAGATGACGTGTTCATATTAAATAGTTTACAATAGTTAATCATAATACATTTGTGAATGGGGGTAACAGTGATTGTAGACGACTTTTGGGAAGAATCCATTCAATGATAAAGTTTCATGGTAGTGAGAAATGGTTCTCAATTATCCAGATACCAACACCATTTGCGTTTTAAACGTCTTCTGTGGTCACCTGGGATGTTGAATATATATTAATTCAATATAATAGGTTTGTTGCGGTTGGATAGATTCAAGTGAAATCATCTATAAGAAGTTTTGGCTACGTGTTGAACTGTTAAAATGAAGAGGTCATTATGGGGTGTATTGTTTGATATATAGAAGGAAACTTTGGCTATTTATTGGAGGCATTTAGATTGGAAAGTTTAGATTTTATTTATATTTAATAACTTAGCTGCACTCTTGATATTCACTCTCAGATTTTGCTGTTATGATATATGTGTTTAGAGGTTAGGAGAAGTCGTAGCTGAATAGATTCAGTTTCGATTGATATGAATATGGTGCATCCAGGTCAGTCGATAATCTGGATAATGAAAATTTAGTTTTAGAAATGGGTCCGTAAAGTTATTGAAGGTTATAAAAGTTCCTTATCTACGAGTAAGAGCAAATGTGCAACGAGCCGATTCATTTTGATTCACTATTATTTGTACTTGTTTTGTAATATGTTAAGGTGTGATTTAGGACTGAGTTTGATGCTATTTCAGGTTTTAAATGGAGTGTCATGATAGTTTTATTGTCTGCAAAGTCACCAGTGATTGTATGGTTAGTTGTGGATTGATTTGAAATGTGTAAAATAAATAAAAGTGGTGCCTTGAGAAACTCCAACATGGACGAGATTAATTTCATATATGGCAGGACCAGAGCGTAGAATAAAATATTCGTTTTCAAGGTATGATTTGAATAATAGGTAGGTAGTTATAAGACAAGAATATAGATTTTTGCTTGAAATAGAGATCCTTTACGACCCTAGGTTAGATAAACCATGAAGTCTTTATGATGTCTTCTACTTAAAAATACAAATACAACTCTTCACACATATATTGTTTCTCTCACCCATCCCATGAGGTTCGGAAGGATCCTACTATCCAAATCACAGTGTTACCGCAACTCCACCTGTTGGATCAAGCAGCGAGTAGGATATCACGCTGTGATTTTCAAACTTCAACCTCCGAGTCAGTGTTATTCAGGACATCAAACTTCCTTCGAACTCTTTTTCGTTCCAGTGTGAGGAGATCCCCGTAGAAGTTTCAGCCAGGAATAACTTATTTAATTCATATTTATTGTTTGATTATAAGGTTCCCACTTACTATACAAAAAAAATAGTTAGTATATAACCAATGGGTCAAAAATAAATAAATCAAATATAGAGGAGACTTTTTTATAATATTTATATATATTTAAAAGGTAAAAAAGATCTGTATATCTGTAGCTTACATAGAATCAAAAACTATTTGATCTTAGAGATATTAGGGAAGTTTTGTATATAATAATATTATAGCTTGAATCATCTTCGAAAATATACTTAACCCAATATATAAGGTTAAAACCTTACTCAGGTGAATTGCACATCTCTGACAACTAATTCACAAAGCGAATTATACTGACATCGATTTTCCTGTGAACTAAGGTACATTAAATCCAAGATACACTTATATTACAGCATCATATTTTATATAACTGTTGGTAATAAAATATTCTCTCTTTTCATTTTATAATCTCAACTGCAATTATTATTTATATTAACTAAGCAATATACTTTTCAAATAGCTAAAAATTGTATTGAAATATTATTGTAAGTTTACGATATACATAATGTCCCGTGAGGATTTACTCATTGTGCTATCTCCTTAAATAATGGAAATTCATTCGTAATAATTCTGTTGTTTTTTTTTTTATAAAATTTACAGAGACAAGAGACTCAATATTTTCATACTTTAATTTAATTTAATGTTTTGGTAAAAAGTTAATTTATTTAATTATTAAAAAAAAAAAAAAAAATTGAAAATAGTCATTTTGTAAAGTTTATTCTTCTGAAAATGTTGACATTTCAACATTTTATTTTCATTTACATCGTGATTTTATGTACCTACTTTTTTTTTAGTTCACTGAATGTATTCCCGGTTGCACGAGCCATATTATGTTTGATATAACTGCAGATACTATGGTAAATAATTCACAATTTTTCTCAAAATTAGAAAAAAATATTAAAAATATTTTTTATAATAAAATAAAATGTTGAAATGCCAATTTTTCAGAAAAACAAACTACAAAATGGCTATCTTTATTATTATTATTATTATTATTATTAATAATAATTTAATAACAAATTATTTTTATATTAACTTTATTTATTACCAAAACATTAAATTAAATTAAAATATAAAATTATTGTCGTCCTTTTCCCTGTAAGCTTTATTAAAGAAATATAATTATGGTATCTCTATTATTACAGGAGATATCGCAATAGGTAAATCTTCACTTGACTCCTTTATTTAAGTGATTTAAGCAGTCAATCAGTTTGCATATTATGTTTTTGAGGTGCAGGATGAAACATTATTTATTTAAAAAAAAAAATATGTTTTTAATCTTCACAGCGATGGGTTATTTTGTCATCATTACTTACTAAATACATACCGTACGTAATAAAATTAATGTGAAATTATGTAATATCATTTGTAATCATTTGTTACTAAAAAAAAATTTAACTAACCTCCTTTACAGTTGCCTAACGAAACAGTAACAAAGAAGAAATATTTTATAACGACATAATATTGTGATATAATTATAGTACCTAAGAACCTATGGAAAATTACATAATATTAAGTAATATAGGTACTATACCTACACTTAAATATATTATTTATATAAGACCTGACCAATTTTTTTTTAACAGAATTTTTTCTAACCACGCGTTACAGTTGCTGTGAAACCAAACAATACCTTTAATTATATCGATTAATCTTATTCAATCTCTCGTCGAATATGCAATGGCAAGTGGTAACCAAATATTAATAAATACAATTTTATTAACCGATTTTGTATTGCGTGCACAATAAGCGTTTTTTTTTTTTTTTTTTTTTTGACATAGGTATTACCTACAAGTTTTTTCACGCTATATAATGTATTGCATAAAAACAGATACCGCTAAAAACATAAAAATGACTTAATTTTTTTCGATGTACGTAGAAAATATCAAATTAATTTTTATAAAAAAGAACGCTGATAAAGTTTTAAACAGAAGAAGATATACCTACGAATTTGAAATTATTAATACCAATAGTAAATATAAGTAGGTATTATTATTGTTTAAAAATCCATTATATTTATGTTTTACAAACTTAAATAACTTTTTTACACTAATGATTTATTACATAAATACAAAAAATTATTCGTAACGGTAAATATTGGCTTCTGTGTAATGCATACATTTAGTTTACAAATCATAAATAATGACTATATATAGTTTGAATATTTATTTTATGTGTGAAACCGTTTCTCTATTTATTATATTCTCGTAATAATTTCGCTACAACCAACTACGTTATACTGACATTATAACCACTTGTAAGGTAGTTTGAATTAGTATTAAAATATACACTAGGGTTTCAAGTTTTAAAGTACTTATTTTTAACAAATAGTATTAGTAAAAATGTCTACTTATATAAAATCCATTATAAAGCGTATGTAGTGCAAAAATCCATCACACTATATTTTACCGAGGCTCATATATTAAATACGCGTAAACTAAATCATATATTTATCCAAGCAATGTATTTTATTCTATTGTACGCCTAATTTACATCATACCGCATTATGATTTTATATTTTTAAGAAGCTCTATAACTTATTACTTTATGTAGGTACACACATACTGTTGTATTGTTTTATTGTAATTGGAATTAATTTCCATAAATAAAGAAATGTATATTAATGTCGAAACTGTACGAAAAAAATAATATTAAACTAATACTCTATTTAATAATGTAAAACAATTCAGCACCTACTACTCTAGGTTAAACCCTAAGAAAACTATTATACGTTATAATTATATATTTGTATTATTATGGCGCTTACTCGTTAATTCACCTCTGTGGCGAAACCGATTCTGGAAGAATGACTTTCATGCGATGTAACAGTCGTCAGACTTATCGTTGACTTGTGTTATAGTGCTTGATCGGTAGAATATCAGCAGTCGTTGTTCTTAATTATTCGGATTTATTTTTTTTCCCCGTTATTATTGCATCAATGCCGTAAAACATTATATTAATATTATGATATTTCGAAGTATATAGGTACTTGAATTTAAAGTATTGTACTGTCGAGCAAAAAAAAAAAAAACAAATACATTTCAGCACCGATTCACCGACAAATCTTTTTAAGAAGATGCTTGGATGTACAGTTAAAAAAAAATTATATTTTTACGTTTTATAGTGTACGAGATATACACTGTAGTTTATCTATACCTTTATACATTATGTGAAAAAAAATATGAAACACACTTAAAACTTTTATGGGTCCTCCTTGAATAATTATTATGATATTATATACTGGGCAGTGCTGCAGGTAAACCTAACCTATATAATAATGTATAATATTCCGTGGTTTATATACCGCGAGTATGCGCGTATATTAATGCGCGAACCGGCTACGCATAATTTATGCGGCTCCCAACTCGCACGGCGTTTCGCGAATCATCGTCGCGGTACAAAGACGGGATCGATATGATAGCGGCAGTAGTAAAACCGTGTATATTGGCTTATAGTGGTTGGGCGGTGAGTAGATCGTTGTACTCGAAAGCCCGAGATATTCTTACAGAATGCCGCGAAGTCCTCCTGTACATTCGCTATTGTGTGTACCTCCTATACAAAACGCAAAAACATAATACGTAAATTACGTACTTACCTAGTATATTATATGTATATTGTATACATAAAATATATATATAGAATAGGATAGGCTTGACGAAAAAAAAAGGAAACGTGAAACTATGCATTTTAAGGATAGGGTCCCGCGAGCGTTTAGTATTACGACGTGTACGCGCTGCAATCGTCCGCTCAAACACAATACGGAATATGCAAAATTTACTAAATATATGTACGAAAATACAAATGGAAATAAGAGACAATAAAAAAAAAAACAAACTGATTAAAAATTTAAAGCGAAGGGACCGCGCCGTTGAGTGCGTATAGCTGCGCAGCATTTAAATCCTCGTCGGGATAATCCAGCCCGGTTGCAGATTCGTTTTTCAGCAGAATTGATCGTACCAACCACGATATTATATACAGCATAATAGCATTATTGTATACGTGTGTGTAGAACAATTATTGTACATATTAATACTACCATACAACCATAATGTTCGAAAGTTTGAAAAGTTTTAGTGGTTATAGGAAGGTCTTATTTTCATAAAACAATGTCGCGAGGATATTATTATAGGTAGGTAACAGGAATGCTGATTTGTAATAAATAGTTATAACTGTTATATAACCAATAGCATGAAATGGGAAAGATTGCAATGGTTAGAACATGTGACTGAACCGAAGACAAAAATTTCCGTCGTCAAACAATTATTGGTTATGTGACCGTAAAAAATATGTACGCAGTTATAAAATATGAAGTTCTGGAGTTTCACAAATAAGATAAAGTACCTACCTAGTTGAATTAATAAATTGTATCATAGCTATTCATTAGAAAATAATAACTATACGTCTACTAATGCGAAATTTGTATTTCAGCAGTACATGATATATAATAAATTGAAAATATATTTTAAATTTATAAAACATAGGAAGCTGGTACCACAAAGAAAAAGTTTGTATACAGTTATTCTAAAATTAAACGATTTGTTTTGTTTATAAACCACTTCCATGTAAATATAATCGGAAATAGGGGAAATTATTTAGGTAATATCTAATATACTTGTGTACGGTAATTAGTAATTATTATTCATGAGCAATTAAAATGTTTTCTTAAAGAGGAGAGGGTGTCTCGTATACATATTTATGACAAATAGATTCGTAGTAGCGCGATGCCCACCTACTCCCCTTTAATTTACCTTGAATAATTTTTTTTAACTAACAAGATTTTCACGTCATCAACTCGCGTAATTAAAACGCTGGAGAGCTAATTGCGGGGGTTGACTAAAAACCGGGACGTGTTTCATACTTCTAGCGCTTATACACATTATACTTATTATATTAAATCGTTGGGACGTATAATCGATACCCACTTGAATGGACCGTAGAGCGACATTCGTGATGGTATTGTAAGGTATGTGTGTGTGGGTGTAAGTGTGAGTGAGAGAGTAGTTTGGAAGTAGGTAGGGGTATTAAGGGGAAGGGAAACTCACTTACGAGTCTCTATGCCCTGAGTAATTTTCACAACCACTTAAAATCAGCCTCAATTATAACAGTCACTGGAACTATATATATTTATACACGTTATATTGCGTAATAACGTTATAAAACTTAACCCGACTAAACCGTTTATTCTGTATCCGTTCCAAACAAAACCGATATGCTAGCTATGACTATACAGACAAAACAGCTAATAATAAGGATAATAATAATAATAATAATAATAATAAACAACAAATAATCCGAGCCGTGAGTTTAATAATATGACATAAATCGGGGTACGCCATACGGGACCAGACAGTAGCTGAAAACATGTACGATGAATTGTTTTGAAACAATATTGATTACTTACTGTTTAATGTGTATTCTACGACATCGATTATCGGATTTTAAATGTTTGAATGAACACGTCAGAATATTATAATTAAAAAAACTGAAGCTATAAACACACGGAAGCAAAAGATATTTCGTCGAACGTATAGGCACATCCAAAACTATAATGTAATTTTTTATTATAAAATGATTACTGTTGTACCACACATCCTTTATTACGTGAAGTATAATACCTAACACATTTATAAAATAATTATTTAATAACACAATGATTTATTATTGACATTAAACTAATTTCTACAAAATGTCATGTGTTAACCTACTTAACCTTTAAGTTACGAATTTACTACACAGAATGTATAATCAAAAGCAAATTATATTTTAAAATATGAGATGGTAATTATACGACGGCTTAGATCATATTAACATATTACATATTATAATATAATAACTATACAATAATTATGTAATTATTAAAATATGAGTTTTATGTAGTTTTACTAACCAATAATTATATGTTATGATATTACAATTATCGATGAATTATTTAGCTCGGTTTAAAAAAGATAATATCAAACAAAGTCATGGTATTAAAATAACATGTGTAGGTAGTAAAATAAATGGTTGGAATCAATAAAGTCAACATAAAAATAAGGTTATTAGGTATTATTCTTTAGGTTTAAATGATAATAGTAGAATGTAAAAAAGGATTTGTTGAACATTATTTTTTTAGATATTACTATATTTCTTGTGTGGTAACATATAAATTTCCGGATTTGAAACACCAACTTGGTTTATCCGTCCACTCCGTACATAGATAATAATAATGGATTGGCAGTTTCATGGTATGTATACTTTACAATATTCCAACAACGTGGTTACTTACTTCAGGTCCTTTTTATAAAAGTAAACTTATTTTTGTATTTCTTTTATGTTGGTTTAGGAAGATGGCAATATATTTCCTTAAACAATTGCGTGCTCAGGTCTCCATGTACAATAATAATACATTGGGCGTAAAAAGTTATAAGAATAGGACTATAATTTCAAAAATATCTTGAAAAAAATAATATGCTTTTAAAAAAATCGATAGATAGTAAATGATTTTTTAGCAAAGTTAAGTAACTTTTAACTTTATTTATACAAACTGAAACTTAACGAGTAAAAAGAAATAAGTTAACTTGGCTAGCCTTAAACATAATATGCAACCACGTATTTTTACTACACATAGGTAATTACCTACCAAAGGTTTTGAGTTTGTGAATTTCTATTAAAATGATCATATACTAATTATTATTTCCTAATATATTTATTATTATTATTATTATTATTTTAAATGATGACTATTTGTGACATAGTATACTACCGTCGCCTTTTGTTTTTATTATTATTTATAATATTTTGTGAATAAATTTCTCTCGAGTTTGTAAACGTAAAACTGAAACAAACAAGTGCCCATGGAATAGGTACCTATATTTTATGGTATATTCGCTATATTATATAAGGCATGTTTATAATTATATAAATTATTATTATTTGCCAGGTTACGGTACGTAATGGTGGTTTTTTATTTCCCCAGTGTATACAAAATATTTATGGTCCCGGTATTGTGTTTTCGGTATTTATAATGGACGTTCATTAATTCCGAAAATAAAAATAATTACGGAAACTCGATTGTATTTTTTACCGACTAAAATGTTTTGTAAATATTTGAAATACTTTTACTTAGATCCTCTGCTTTATACGCAAACATTTTATCATCAGGGGAAACAGTTTTAATACGAGCTCCAGTGCACCTCGTACAATAGCCAGCTGCCAACTAATATTATACTGAGAACATAATATTACCGGTATTTATCGATGATACAAGTTCAAGCAGTAACAAGGATTCGTCCATATTATCTGAAAATAATATACATAGATAAAATATTAATCTTACCAACACATGACAAGTAGTTAGGTATATGTAACTATGTTACTTACATAGTTACATAGTTAATTATAAATAGTTATTTAACTTGTAATAATATTAACAACATGCATGTATTTATGTATTTACAAAGTTAATTCATCTAACATTATTAAACGTGATGTAAATATTTTAAGTAAATATACTCACTTCAACATATTCATATTATTTTAATTACGATCAGCCGTGAATCTAGAAATCTGAAATGTGGGAGGCTATATATTTTTTAGATAAAAATACAATTATTATAATATTTCTGTATATAATAGATTACAAAAAACACTTTAAATACTAGATATTGTATGAAAATAATTGTATTTATACCTATTTTGAATTTATAGATTTTAAGTTTTATGAATTATTTATAAAATAAATATATAAGTATATATATGTATAAATTTCAAAGAATAAGCCGATTGATAAAATGTCGACAGATTATTATTTTTAGAACTTACGTTTCTATAGGTATGCACATTGATCTTTTATATTATTATGCTCTATATTTTATAAGATCAATATTTGAATTATGTTTTATTTTATAAAATTTACAATTTTAATTTCAAAGACTTGGAAATGTAATATAAAATAAATGATAACTACTAAAAAATGTCTTAAGAATGTTAAACATATTTTTTCGACGATCGTTTATAGTTTAAAGTATTCATCCCTTGAATCAAAGAATATTATAATAAGATAAAATGCAATGTATAAATACCTTTTTATTTTTTTTTTTGTCTTGTGACACTCAACTACCCACTCTTGATGTCTAATGAATAAATTGACGTTTTTGTCCTCGCGATCCTCTAGGAATTTGTACTCGTGAGCGCCTTTGTGCGCTGTAATCAACGCTGAAATGGTTTAACATCTAATTCGAACAGCTAAGAGGGGCGAAAAATGTTAAGGACGATGAAAATATCGTTTGAACAAAGTCAACAATTACATCATTTACATAGGCAATATGATATATATATATATTATAATATACATTACAGATTGACGGGTAAGGTTTAATTAATGTATAAATTCATAATAATATATTATACCTATTATATTAAAGTCGTATATTATGTAGATATATCTACATAATCCATAACCTATGTCATTTTAAAATAAATAACTTCATTTACCTACATTTAAATTGATCAAAAAGTGTTGTAAACTTTAAGTCGTACATATTTTATTGATTGTTTATCTAATTAAACTGTAATGGAATTTTTTTTTTGCTAACAATTCTAGTAACATTTTATTGACTCAAAATAAATGCAATTCATTTAATTATTTTTATGTACACAAGATGTAAAGGTCAATAACAATAGAAATTTATAGTATATCTAATCACTAGGTATATAAACAGTGAGACAATAATACGACTACAATTATTATATTTTGTATTTGTGATAACATATTAAGTAGGTATTGGTCACGTTGAAACTTATACATAATCATAAATTCAAATAAATATACATAACTACCTAAATTGCAAACGTAAATTGTAGCTAACTATTGTTAGAATGTACTAGAACAATGGTAATTCAAGACTCTTAATTGAAATTTTCCATTATTTGTTCACGAAAATCAAAATGCGTTAAAATCGTATACCACGAGTGATTTATTATGTTACTATACATAATATAATTTATTATTCATACTTCATCCATCATCGTTCAGTTATCCGGTAAATGATGTCTGCTTAGTCAGACATAATAATAATTACATAAATACTAGTAATAATGTCTAATTGTATCAAGTAGACAATTAACTGTGTACCTACGTCTATTTAGGAAGAAATTTTGTCTGGTACTCTGGTTCCCGTAATTTGTAAATTCAAGTCTTCCAGGTCTTAATAAAAATACTTTTTTTAAATATTCAAATATATACATATTTTAAAATGCATTTTTTATAAAACAAAATTGTACACCATATTATAATTTAGCGCAATTATAAATTATAAATTAGGTACTCATTTGTTTTTTTTTTTTTTTTTTTAAATGCATTTGAATTTTAGAATAGTATGATTTTCAGAAAAAAAAATGATGTGATATTGGTTAAAAAATTATAATATACGATTATCATATTTTTATTCAATAATCGCTATAACATTTTTAACAAATTTTTGTCCGTCAGTCGTTTGGATTCAGACGAATATTTGTACATTTCAATCACTTAAATATAATGTTTTAGGTGTGTAGGTATACGAGAAACTATATTTTTTTTTGCAACCAAAAGAATAAATTATTGTTGATACTGATTGGTGTATTACCTACCTACATATATTTAGACACAATCATTACTATTGTGCAGAGTACTTTTTGTATAGTACCCTGTATATAATTGTTTAATAAAAAGCCTATTAACGAACAAATAAAATGTTAAATCTACCTAACAATTATTAATTTGTTAGTAAAACAATTAAATTATTGATCGATTATTCTGTGTATTTGGATACTTGAAAATGATTTTATACTTACTATTGAAGCTCGAGTAGTGTATATTTGTATGTTCTGAGTACTCTTGGACAAGGAGATAATACAAATTTAAGGTGATATTATATACACCACTAAGCATCTTTTTTTCACGTAACACAAAATCATAATCACTTCTAAATTAAAATTATCGTGAAAACCTTTTTTTCAAAAATTATTGATTTTTATTTATTTTGCTATTTACTTATTATTATATCAGAAAATGAATTACTTACAGCAGAGGTCATACTTGTAAAATAATTATGTGGTCCAAATTATTATGAAAAAAAAAAAATCAAAATGGGAAAGCGAAATTTAATGTTTAAATCCTCGGGTACAAGCATTTTATTGAACTGACGAAGTGGGGTACCTATCTAAAACGGTAAGTAATAACAAAGTCGTGGGTCGTATATATTTATAATATACAATATATCATTATTATCATAAAATTGTACGTAAACATAAACGTATCGACGATTACTATAAAACGCTGCGTGCTAGGCAATTTAGCGGGTATATAAAAAAATTACCAAACGTCAAATAATATTTGATGGATGGCACGCCAAATATACACTTACGAATATTATACGGGGTGATTCACCGACCATGCACATCACTATGTTTTCATTTCATAATGAATTTATTCGAATTGTTTAGGTACAATTTAAGAGATGTTCTTTGACGATAAAAACATATTTTTAAATGAGAATCGGCTTTTTCTGTTACATGTTAAGTAGATGATATATTTGTTATAATTGTTATATGATAATAGGTTTGGAAGAGGAAGATGTATGGTAGTTAATACTATGGTTAATTGAAAATTATAGTAATTAATATTAATCCATTAACATTTTATGTTTTTATAAAACTATTTTTAAGAACTATATTATCTTCAGTAAACTCAATTAGTTCGATAACTGTTTATTAGAATTTTGATTTAGATACCTCAACATTTTCAAAAACATCATCTGTTTCATTATATACAGTAAAAAAAAGGTTGGTTATCATATTTAAAATAAAAAAATAAGTCTAAATCACCGTTTATATCGCGACAGGATACTAATTTGAATAAATTAATTGGGTATTATCTATTAATAATAGAAAAACCACACGAAATTAAAGAAAAATTAGGGGTAAGCATGGTTGGCGAATCGCTCTGTATAGTGCATGTGGGCAGGAAGTTTGCAGTGACTATATTATTATTTAACACGTCCGTTATATGATTAAGTATAACAGTGCTGAGGATAGCATTATGCTATGATAACGCGTGTGTCGCCCATATATATTATATTATATATATATATATACTTACAGAGCTTACACTTAAAACAATACATCTGACCCATTAAATTACCAGTCGTTGTAAGTAGGTAGGTAATATATTATATCGCGTAGTAAGAATCGTGGGTAATTACCGATTGGTACGCATTGTTCATTTGTGCAGGTCTTCAAACTTTTTACTAGAATCCGAGCAACATTACACACGCCGATAGAAATAATAATAATATTATTATTTAGACTTACTTACTGTGTTGTGATACGAAGGTCAGGAGGGATTGTAATTATTAAAAATAAAAATCAAACGACAAACTTAACAAGACACATTCTCAACGAATGTCAATTACTTATTACTAAGCCATGCTATTGAATACATATAATACGCTCACCACCGTATTAAACGAGTAGAAGGAACTGCTCAAATAAAAAATTAAAGCATTTCATCGTATTCCGACCCATGTAATTTTGTAATAAATTATCCAAACAGTGTAAAATCGCATCCGCGTCAAGAGCGTTGTACGTTAATAACTGGTAAAGAGCTGATTGTCACGAATAATTATAATTTATCGATAATGAGCTCGCGTAAACATTGGACGCAAACAACGCTGATCCGCAGCGTACACGTTATAATGTTTTACATTTTACTGCTTGCCAAGTTATATTTTATTAATTGCTCGTAAGTAGAGATGGTTGGGAGAGTCAGGGTGAGTATAAAAGACGCATACAAATAACTTTTATGCATAGGTATGATATAAAAGCTCAAACAAAATAGGTATGAAGTGAAACGTTTTGATACGATGTTCCATTAAATAGGCCAAATTCGTTATCAACGTTGAGACCAACAATCTCCTCGCACCATTTAAACGAAACCTCGGCCGGAACTGCAGACAGCACTGAAATTAATTTTTAATAGTCAACAAGCTACTCAGCAATCGCATATATATGAGTATAATAATCTTTAATTGAAAAAAAAAATTAAATACAACGTATTACATATTAAAACTATTAGTTATATTATTATAATGTATTTTAAAATGAATTAAAATCTAAAAGATTGTTAAAATCTATATAGGTAGGTGTAATTTATTCAACAAAACTGAGAGCAATTTTGGCACATTAATAAAATGTATTAAAGAAGATAAAATATTGTGACAGAAATTACTAAGTGATATTTGATTGTCAGTATTATAAACAATTAATAATATAATTATTATTTTCGAATGGTGTATAATTTTTTAATTTAATAGTGTGTTTAACACGATTTTAGCCTATTGACTAACTTGTGTCTAAAATTATTTAAAATATGAAAAGTGTAATGATAAGAAATTAAAAAAATTAAATTAAAATAACCATGGATTCAGTAAAATTAAACGTAGTATTTATAGCTGAATATTTAGAAGTTAATAAGAATACTTAGTAATTGTTTATCAAATTATAAAATAATAATGGTAGAAGTTTATAAAATAGCAACAAATTATTAATGCGTAAATTGACTACAATGACAATAATAATGATTTAATAGTGTACCAATTTTAATATTTATAAATATGAGAAGGAAAATAATACGACCGAAAACAATAAAACAAAGTAAAAAAAAAAAGTGCACAAAATGTAAGTTACAATAATATAACATTAAAAATTATCAACAATAAATACGAATAAAATTCCCCCAGGCCCGTATTATTAGATACATAATTAATTATTTTTTTAACAAAATTGTTGTACATTAAAAGACTTTTTTTAACAATAAAATGTGATTACATAAATATAATGATAAAAGAATAATTAGGCGTACAAAGTACAACACTTATATACAAACTAGACAACACAAAATAAACTAAACATTTATAGTAAATACAATTTTGATCGTTGAATATTTTTTTTAGAAATTTAACACCAGATCCTACTTTAAACTTAAATACAAATAGACTTAAGTTGTGAGCAAGTTAAAGTTAGCTAGAAGTAAATAGTACATAATTACTACCAATTTGATTTACTATAATATAGTTTAGTAAAATATCACTTAAAATGTTGTTAATCCCAAAATCACCTAAATATTATATCATAATATTATTTAAAATATGCAAACACATGATTAAATGTGAAATATAGATCGTTTGACAAAAATGTACGTTGTATTATTTAAAAAATTGTTAAGTACATTACGTTTTACTGTTATCACGGTGTTTTGAATTATCATCCATAAATCTCAAACACTAAAAAATATTCATTTAATTTACTTTTATTTCAAACGATCGATATAAATTAATGTCTTTTACGAATAGTAAACATTAGTAATGTTTCAAAATTATATTCTCGAAATATTTAAACCGAGAGTGACTAATAATATATTAATATATGTAATTTAATAATAATTTAAATAATAACGTAAATATTTAAGCAATAATAATAATAATTATATTATATAGGTACGAATAAAAGTTTTCACTAAAATAATTTTTTTAAACGAAAAAAAATATTTAGACACAACCTATCGTTTCTACACAAAAACACGTTTGTTCGTATTTATCATTAAGAGAATAAACGGAAACGAGGTAACTATGTTTGTTTAGGATATTCTAACGTTGAATATTATGTAATATAAAACGAGAGAAATATTATTTAAATTTAATGACATCTTGTCTATTGCACTTGTTTAGATCACAGATAAAACTTGTATTTAATTTTTAAAGATTTTTTTTTTAGAATGTCAAATTTATTTCTAAAAACTACTTTACTTTGGATTAAATCTTTTCAAAACAATTAAAGTCACACATCATATCAATAGGCGTAATGGTCCCAATTTTATCCTATTTCATGGAACGATGTTCTTTGGTTAACGTCTATACAGTATACATCTTTGAAGTGCCACGTTAAGTTAAAAAGCTAAAGGACACATTCGAATTGCCTTCAGTGATTTTTTTTTAAGGTTACTTAAACTACCTTATGATTTCAAAAATATCATTAATTTAAATAATTGCCCCTAGCACCCTAGGTTAGAACTTCAAAAAAAAAAAAAAAAAATCGGGAAAATTATTAAATATGTTTTATAGAAAAAAAATATTTTTTTTAAACAGACTTCTCATTATATAAGTATAAAAATGCACAACCTTAACTTCCCCCCTTCCTTGAAATATTTTTTGTATAGACGCTTAACAGAGCAATAATAATTAGTAATAAAAGTAATGTGTGTATTAAGTCATAAAAATAATATTTTTGAACATTACAATCGGCTATTGGTATTTGAAATACTTCCGAAAACACCCCGATGATTCAAATGAAAAGAGGTCATTTAATAAGATTTGGAAGGCAATTCATGTGCACCCAAATTAAAATGCGTACACTTCAGCTCTGAAATACAGACGTTTGCTGAATAATTATTCTTCATCACAACTACGAAATATATGACAATACTCTAAACTTACGATAGACAATACTGTGAATGGTATGACAACAAAGGTCAGACATGTGGAAAACATTCCGTAGAAATTCCGTGTACTACTTAAGTAAATTAGTTAATTCATGATAATAAGGTTGGCCGAAATGGTAATAAATATAGTAGTAGTAGTA
Source organism: Aphis craccivora (assembly GCA_009835225.1). Taxonomy (NCBI): domain Eukaryota; kingdom Metazoa; phylum Arthropoda; class Insecta; order Hemiptera; family Aphididae; genus Aphis; species Aphis craccivora. The sequence continues at coordinate 31,362 of VUJU01000330.1, read as the reverse complement.
GTAATAGTAGTATAATACTGAATTGTAAAACAGAAAATGTGTGTTTGTTTTTTTTGTTTTGATAACGTGATTAGGGATTATGATCAAAAAGTATATCAGTTGAAAACACTGAAAGAAATTCGATGGGTGTTGTGTAATTTCCAATTGACTATAGTGAATTCGGAATTGGTAGACAAAGACGGGATAAGATAACAGCGAAGGAGTGTAAAGGAAAACCCTGTAATAAAATTGAAAAAAGGATACTTATAAAGGAGATAAATAAATTATACATGCTGAATGAATTCTGGGTTGAGAAATGAGAAACCCATGAACTCTGTTTGGTCTAGATTCATCATGAACAGTTTATCGGTGGGGGTAAGATCTGTTTTTTCACCAGTGAACTGCTTATCGAAATTGCTCACGTCCTTACGGTGTTTCTATAACATAAATATAATATTAATTTTTTACGGATTCTAATGCCGTGTTGTGAGGAGTACTTACGATTTTTGGTTTAAACGGCGGTTGCACTTCTCGGTTTTCAATTTTTGCCCAATCGATACGTCTGAAAAATACATGTCCCCGAATGTCTTCTTCGCCCCTGGGACCTCCTCCCAATCTTTTCATAGGATTTTTAGTTAAAAACTAGAGTTTTCAAAAAACAGAAATATTTCAAATGAAATAAAATAATAAATAATATATTTCTATTAGGTTTCTAGTATTAGCGATTATAATAACTTTACCCCTTTGCATATTTCTTTAGCTTCTTTTGACATTCCTTTTGGATAACTAACACTATGATCAGTGATAGCCGCAAAAAGTTCTTCTTCGTCTTCTCCGTCAAATGGTGGCTGTCCGACCAACATTTCATACAGGAGAACCCCGTAAGCCCACCAATCGACAGACTTGCCATACGGTTGGTATAAAATTATCTGAAAATCAATATAAAGTGTTTGTATTGTATACTTCAAAGTCCTAACCTGTGTGTTTTTGAGTAAAAATATAACAACAATTAAACAACAGTGAAAATACGTTAATAGAATATTTATGACATATCAACTGATATTGCCGAGTTGTAACATTTATAATATTATTGGATTATAATTTGCGTATGGTTTAACTATATCATAGGTGTACTATACATAGATATGCAATACGGATGTGTATTGTGTATTATAACACATATATAACAGTCAGTTTGTAATAGCAGTGGAAGTTGATCAGGGCTTAATGGTAAACCGTCAATTGTTTGTATTGATAATATACGAGATTATGTATAGGATAGTAAGGTAAAGATACTAGTTGTAGGGTGTTGTTGATTAATAATAGTCTTAATTAACTACAGGTATATGAATAATATTAAAACGACGAGGTATATTATTAATCGAAACATAATGTTTATAGAATAATAATATAATATGGTACGCTTACAGTAATTTTCGATATTTTTAATGTAATATTAACACTTTTATAACGAGTATAATTATTTATTTATTTAAATCTATAGTAACTCATCAATGTGCATTGTACAATCAATGCTTTTAAAAACAATCAACTCAACTAATATTATTAGATACGTGTGATCTACCAAATAAGAGCTCAGTATGTGACTGATGTGAGATTGAAATGAACGAAATTATAATCATAAATTCATAAATATATGTATGATTCTAATATAAGATTGTGTTATTTCTTAATTTACTGAGCGAGTAAGATGTATGGGATAGAATATGGAACTACCAACAATTGTAATTCAATAGGTATGCACATTGCACATACAGTTGTGTTGTAATTGTAGTTTCGTATGCTATTCATTTTGAAATGTAAAAATTAAGGAAATATACATATACATCATAATATGATTCGTGAGTCACGACAAGAAAATGTATGTACAATATTTGAAAGATCGAGAACTACTAGTTACATGTAAAAATAAAAATAAACGGTGTAAAATTCAATAGGTAGTTAACAGAAATCGCCAAAAATAATAGAAGTTCTCATGCAAGTTTAAAAATAAATTATTACACAAGGCTTACAAAAAAAGGCTGTCGAGTAAAAATAAGATTAATATATTTTTATTATTTATTAATCTTCGCATTATTAATTAATTACACTATTTTGGTAAATCGCGTTCTAAACTCTTAACAAATATGCATGGTATCGTTACATAAATTTAGCGCTAAAAATGTTTTAAATAGGTACATAAATGCATTTAGGTAAACAAGCGTAGGTGACATCTATTGAATTGAATAGAACCAATTAAATAAATTTTTCTTCGTAGTACAGCAATGCAATTGGTTTTCATTTATAAATTCAGATAATATACACACAAAAAAAAATCATCTTAATAACGAGAGCTTGTTTAAAAGACAATATCATGTTTTTAAAAGTCGTATGGTTTATAAGCATAATTAACGATATTTTTTGTTCATTTTAAAATCTAAAAATGTTAGTAGATATAGAACGAAATAATAATTAGGGTACTTTCAAGATTGTGAATGAATACAGTTAATGAACTTCAAAACTGTAAATACTATTGAATGTCGACATAAAGTGAAATTTATATGAAGCTGAGAATTAAAATAACATTATTTTTCCAAATTCTGTTTGATAAAATAATGGAATATTCATTTTTAATGATGATACAGTACAGAGGATCGTTTATATCGCTTTGCTCCCAATGACTAAAAGTCTATTATAATTAATAATAGTCTATACTCTATTAAGCATAGCGTTTTTAATAGGTCACTACTATAAGCGGATAATATAAAGAAGTTTTGTTTCATGTTCAACTAAAAACGAATAATTGGATGTTTGGAGTAATTAATCTGTAAGGGTGGTTTTATCGTAAAGCTCGCATTAGTTTGAGAAAAACTCAAACAAAATAACAAAAAACAGTTGTTGCAAAGTAATAAATAAACAAACTAAAAAACAAAAAGGATATACCTACTATCAAATTATTTACAAAAATCTATAATAATATTATGAAGGTTTGAAAAAAGTATTTTCAATGTAGATATACAATTTTTACACACCTATAATGTTTGTATTTTTTATGAAACTTTCTAAAAAAAATAATTTTACTATGAACGTAATTAAAAATTTGAAGAAAATAATATAATTTCACGTTTTTCAATATTTCATAGTTTACGTTGTATTATAATAGTTAGATAAATTAAGGAATTTATATTTTGAATTTTTGAATGTTAATAACTACCTCCAGAATATAATATATTAAACTAAATATACAAGAAATTATTCTAATAATATTTTACTATGTGACTTACATAAAATTCCCCAGAGAATGTTTATGTAGTAAGTCTAACGGTATATTGGAAATATCTTAGAAGTAATGAATTTTGCTACGCGTTACACGTGAGTTATAAAAAAAAACATAAAAACAATCAAATCTACTTTTGCGATTTATATAAAATAGGTATATATATTATATATATACCGAATCTGTACAGTAGCAATAATAAAATCTGATACCAAAATAATAAGGTAATCAAGCGCATTATCAGCCATAAACATAAATATTTTACCTCTGGGGCAATATAATCCGGTGTACCGCAAAATGTCTTTGTAGTCTTATCACCCATAATACCTTCTTTGCACATACCGAAATCAGCGATTTTTATGTGACCATCTTGATCCAATAGTACGTTGTCCAATTTCAAGTCTCTATATATAATACCATTGAGATGCAAATAAAAAAGTCCAATGGCTATTTCTGCGGAATAAAATCTGAAAAAAAAATATATATTTATGAGTTAATATTATACGAATAAACTTCACAGGAAAAATGACGTACACGGCGACAGGTTCTTTAAATTTTCCACATTGTTGGATTTGAAACATTAAATCTCCGCCATTTATATACTCCATTACAAAATATAGACGATCCTGAGAAAAAAATACTTTTTTATTTACAAGATCTTGTTTCTCAAATCGTTAGTAACAATAAACGCATTAATTAAAAAATAATGTATTACATAGTCAAGTTTCAAATTCAAACCAATTGTATAATATATTAAAAAAATATTTTTAAATAGTAGATAACGTTTTATTAATTTATTATTGTTGAAAACATTTCTTTTGTTAATTGTTATTATAATAGGTAGTATTTATTATATATACCCAATATAATATATTATTAATCAATTGCTACAGTATAACGGAAATGAAACAATAATAAGGAATTAAACGTTTTGCATTGAAAAGAAATTCTATATCAACGTAATAAATCATAACATAAAGGTTTAATTCAAATGCCCTGACATCAAAAATAAAACCAATAGTGTAGAACTCTAAAATCAATATAATTAAAGTTGTCTTAAATTGCATTACTTCTATGATTATAAACATTACCTAACCCTAGCTTTACTAAAAGTGGATATTAATAATTTATTAAGAATAATATTATATTGATTATAATAAGTAGTTAATTAAAAAAAAATAAACCATAAAACATAGAAAATGCTTATTGATATAATAATAATATTGATAACTATAAAAATGTCTACAAACAATGTAAGATAATTATTATTTTTCAACAAAAACCAATATTCAAATAATACCAATAAATAATAAATCTGTAAAAAATATGAATACAAATAAATAATGAAAATAATTACAACAATCGAATAACATAGTAATATTATAAAAATAAGTAAATGTTTTAATAAGTTCTAAAATACTTAAAACAAATCATTGGCTTAAGTAACAATACATTTTATGTATTAATATATTTTAAAATATTAACATCATCCTGTTAATTGTTTTAATACGATCTAGTGAGCATCAAATATCGCATACAATTTGTATATAGCAAAAATCTGATCTTTTTAGTAAGATAGTTTCCGTGAAAATGAAAAAAAATTACTTGCGTTCCAATGATGTTTTTTTCCGGCTATGCTTTAAAGAGCAATAGTTTTTCATACAGTAGTATTTTTTCAAGATGTAAAAAATATATTGTTGATCTCGGAAAAATATAAAAACGAACCCTTCTTAGGTCTTAGAATTATTCATAGTGTAAGCAGTGTAGTTTTATTTAATGCTTTGTACTCAAAGTTTGTGTTGAAATTGTATACATTATAATAAAAAAAGTAAGAAAAACATTTTATGACAACAAAAAGTATGAAACATGATTTATTGAAAACGTTCATAAATTCCATTAAATTTTGCATAATATTAATAAAAATCATGGCCATATTGTTTATTTAGTTTTCATTCGTAATAATATCAAAATAGGATACATTTCAAAACGCATACAAACATATGAAATTTTTTAATGAGTAAAAACATCTATCAAAATACATGTAAAAACTCTTTAAAAAGTTTTCTTTGAAAATAAAAACAATTACGTATACAACATAAAAAGTGAGCAAGAGAGTACCGCTTTACTGTACAATAGTGTTGAGTGGGTCACTGCGATGGATATGTTAAATTTGAACTCAATTATATACCATTATAAATTATTTTTCATACTATGCTTTATTGGGCAAAATAATTTATTTTACTGTTTAATATAGTAGGTTGAATTAATTTTGTACGAAAATATTGAATTTGAAATCATCATTTTGTGTATAAAATTTAATAATATTGGTAAGAGTTTTATATCTACACGAATGTATTGAACTATAATAAAATAATTAATACTGTATTCATAGTTTAAATATATAATTTCGAATAAATTTGAACTTAAAATGTCTTAAAAAAACTATACTAATACACTTTTTAGATTTTTTGTTTCAGTATATTCTACTTATAAATAACTTTGTATTACATTTTCAAGCTTTTGATATAAAAATAAATTTCAATTTTTATAAATTTTCATCTTATAGACAATGTAATTTACAATCTACATGTTAGTGATTTTTACGAATTTTGTCAAAAATTGAACTTCAAATTATTATACATAAATAAGTATATAATTATATAATTTAAATATATTATTTATCGCTATAAGTCGTGAATACTTATTATTATTATTTTTTTTTTGATATATCTTTATAAACAACTTATATGGAATATTTTATAAAATTACCAAACTTTTTTTACTAGACAAAAAATGTTTATCGACATACATTTGATGAAAAATTCAAATTTTTACGGTTATTTATTTTTGAATTACAAAAATAAATAAAATCATTTGTTAACTGTGAATAAATTTCTGATTATTACAAATGGTGGATACTGAGAATATTTAACTTTTGACCACTGAAGTACAAATTATATCCAATTTTCTATTCAAAACCACCTTCAACGTTGAAAATAAAATGTTTTGACGGTACTTTTTGAATAAACAAAAAAAAAAAAAAAAACACACACACACACATATTCACAATATCATTGTAAAATTAATATACTCTTAGCTCCGGTCAGAATCTAAGGTGATTATATTATATAGAATATAGATAAATAAATATATATATAATCAATAATCATATTAATATATTTATGTAAATATATTTTTATCTATTTAATAAACAGAAGCATAAACCTCAAAATAAAATTTAAAACATAAAAATAAATTGTTAATTATAAATTTTATGTTTATAAATATAAAAATTATATTATATAGAATATAGATAAATAAATATATATATAATCAATAATCATATTAATATATTTATGTAAATATATTTTTATCTATTTAATAAACAGAAGCATACACCTCAAAATAAAATTTAAAACATAAAAATAAATTATTGATTATAAAATATGTGCATTCATCACAAAACAATTTGAAGGTGATATTACTTTATGTAATTGCCTAACTGCTTTATTCGCTTTTACTTATTATAATATGTTTAAAAAACTATTTTTGCTTGTCTCCGTATCACATACGTATTACCTACACTGTACTTGTAAATAATGAAATTTACATTTGACATCATAATTGATTCAGATTTGTTATTGTTATATAATAAAAATAATATTGACCTGCAGAAACTACCTATAAATCAACTAGATCATAAAACTCCAAGTACTCAAAATGAAACATTAATATTTAATCACTAGTAAGATTTGTGATATTTATATCAACGACATAGGATAAAACTATTTTTAAATTGTTATATTTTGTTTTTATCACTATGACTTTAAGCTAAAAGTTGGAAAAAAAATAATGGAAGAATATAGATAATATTCTTCTATTTTTTTTTCAATTATGTTAGACTTGTTGAAGTCTCGATTAGTTGAGATAAATGATGATTAATATGTTATTATCTTCAAGTTGGTTAATAGGTCAATTTACCGTTATATTAAAACGATATCAATCATGTTGAACGTACATTTTTCATATTTGGTTGTTAGGTATAAATATGCGTATTTGAAAAGGAGATAAAAAACGAGTATCTAATAAATCCTTTAGAGGAGACAGATAAAATGTTTTATAGTAAAAAAAAAATAGGAAATGATAAGTTCTTATTTAAGATAGTACTTGATTTCTGATATTAATACTTTAAGGTTTTTTATTTGAAAACTATTTCTAAAACATTTTTATAGTAAACAATTAACATAATAATGTACCTAAAGAGTAAAGACGGTATTTTTTTTTAAATATTGCAAAGTTAAATTTTAAATTTTAAAATAAGTTGAATTAATAAATAATAATAGTACAAACAAAACTTCTACTTTACTTCCTAATCAATGGAATAATTCAAATTATTTAAAATGTCTATTTGTGATGATAATTTTTATTATTACGCGTTTATATAATCATTTGTGAATACTTACCATAGTCTGAAAACAAGAGTGTAGTTGTACGAGGAATGGTGGTTTACTAGACAACGCTAATACACGTTTTTCTACCATGGTGCATTCGACATCGTCGTCTTGAATAATTATATCTTTTTTCAAAATTTTTATCGCATATAACTCATCAGTTCCCTTACGCTCAGCCAACATTACCTAGTAGTTAAAATTAATTAATTAATGAACGATAATAATAAACAAAATAGCAATTGTGTTGCTAATAATTACTTTTCCGAAACTGCCTTTTCCCAAAACTTGTAAAAAGTTGAAGTCCGACGCTCTTATTACATCTTTTTTCCCCATATTATGAGGTACATCCTTGTCAGGCACCATTGGTTTTCTGTTGGTTAATGATGTCTTCTAAATATGTCAATAAAATTGGTAATACATAAAATAGTTACCATAATAATAAAAATGTTTTAAGATTTTACCAGCAGAATAATCTACTTCTAAAGCTCTTATTGAAAAGAAAACCAACCAATGTGCAACTACAGTTTGAGATAAGCCAGTAAAAAAACACAAAAGTCATTTAGGTACTAGCAAAATAATTTTTTTAATATATGGTTCAATATATTTTATTATACAAAAGCATTTAAAAGTATTTTAAATTCGATTTAAATTCTGAATAAATGTCATTAAATAAATATAATTATAATAAATTGTTTTAAAAATAAACACTATAGATTTTAGAGATTATATAAGTACACTTTTACTAGTATTAATAAGCACTAGTACTAGTAGTATACTATGATGTAACATATTCAATTTATAAAATGTATAAAAATAACTTAAAAATTTTATTACGATAATTGCATTATATATTATAAAATATTAAATTTTAATTAATAAATGTAATTAGATAAAAACATTTCAAAATTAATTATAAAAATTTTTTTTTTGATATTGAAATCTTAAAATTGTTAAAATCTGTTGGTACCGAAGTTGAAGCATACATCATATTAGTTAACGAGTATATTTCAAGTTAATACTGACGAAGAATTATCAAGTATTTTACATTATTATTAAACTAAACTTGTATTCAACTACCTAATAAAGAACAAACAAAGCATTGAATATATTCAAATTTATCAGAACTCAGAAAAAAAAAATCGTATAGAATTTACACTTCTTGATTTGTTGTTAAAGAGATTTAAAAAACTTCTGAACTTGCTCTCCTAATTTCATTACTAAAGTATAAAGACATTTTTATAAGTATTACAATTTTATAAAATGTATACGTTTTATCATGTATTTCTTTATTGTAAAAATCCTATGAAACACTTAATGGTATAGAATGAGTTAACCTAAATCAATAGTATATAAGATAAAATAAATTCATAACATTGTAGCTGTCTAGTATATTTAAAAACATAACATTAAAGTTACTATATCATAATTTATAAAAGATATTTCTAAGAAATAAGAAAACTAAGAACGTTTTGTTTTAACATCGTAATTGCACAAATAAAAACACTTATTTATGAAAATATTACAATAATTAAAGAACCTTAACCATTTAAAATAACTGTAATATAGAAAATTGTATTAAAATATGGTTTTCAAATTTAGTGAAAATAACTCGATAATTTGAGTATAATATGTTTAACTGTTTTATAGTTATCATCAATTAATCAAATTGTATTACATACCTAACTAAGTACATTAAACAGTTAAATTAATTTATTTATGGAAAAAAAATCATTTATTTGTATTAGGTAGGACGTAGGTATATAAAATAAAAAACAAATAATATAGATATATATTTAAACTTGAGTCTTTCATGTCCTTATAATTATGTTTACTCAAATATTCAGGTTTAAAACAACTTTTCGATTAAAAATGTTTGTGAAACTAAAACCAAATTTAAAATTTAATGAAAAAAAAAAACACAAGCAGTTTTGATTGACGGTAAAGTGAGTTGATGAATAATTTATTACACAGTTTTCTTCGTAGTTTACTTCTTTCATTTCAATGAAGGTTTAAAACTATTACTAAAAACAAATTTAACGTATTGTTAGTTGGCGTTATTTTGTTTTCTCGGGTTGATAAATAATAATAATAATAAAACAGCTAACATAAATGTCTGTATAAAGACTAGAAATTAACAAAATAATATTATCATTTACCTACATTTTTAGTTTTTAGTTATAAATAATGGAACATGTATATTATTTATCATAATAATAACAATTATTATAAAGCGCAGTAACTAAAAGCAATATTTAAATATTCAAGGTATGCTAATTTATTTTACACTGACAAAATATATATACGTATATATATGTACTTTTCAACAATTAAAAATTTAAAAAAAAATAAAGTAAAATAACCAATATAGAATGATTAAAAAATACTAATTTTCATTATAACTAAGTTTTTTAGCATGTCTGTATAATTTTTAAGAAATTCAATAGAACAACAATGAAAAATTAGTACCATAATTTTTTATCTTTATTTTGTAATGTATAAAGTTATCTTTTTTTATATTTTATGTCTTAAAGTTACAGCACATGTATGTTAAAATTATAATCAAAACTGTTTTATTAATGGGCTTAATATGATTAATTAAATTATTAATTTTCTGGTATTTGATGTATACGAGTACTAGCATTAAATCTAACATAATACATTTAGAATGAGTAATTGATTTTACTTTTTACTTAAACATGTTTACCAAACATAAATATGCGTATCTACCTACTCTTTTTTCGATTGTTCACTAAACGAAAACAATAGATACTTATAAGAAACAAAATAATTTATAAAAATCAGTAACTGTATTACTACAAGAGCTATGAATACAGTACAACAAAGGATATTCTGTAGATTTAAACTATAATTTAATTTATTTCTAAATAATATTTTGTATTATTATAGCATTTTACAATGAATAAGAAATTATTTTCTAAAATAATATAAAGGCAATATTAAAAAATATAAGACGTGCTACTAGGAAAACATTAGGTCATAACTCGTGAATATGTACTCTATTTAATTTGCATTAATTATATTAATTACTAGTATTAAAATTCTGTTAAGATGTCCTAAAATAGAACCAGAAATATTATTGAATTTTGAAATAATTTTAAAATTGATATCTTTCTAATAGAAATTTAACATGGTAAATACCTATTTATAGTAATATTTTAGCAGAAAACTTGAAGTAAAACTGTACCGTACATACATGTTATCTGCAGTGAACGGATAAAGTTTGATAAATTTAATGTTTAATTAGGAATTTAATTAAAATACATTTTACAACTATACAAATATTCTCTAAAATATATACATGCTATTTGCTAATACCATATACCAAATAAAACTACATAGTATTTTATTAAATTTGAAACGAACCAAATTTCGACTTTGCGTTTTTGAGCCCTGTGTTAAGATAGATATAAATATAAATTAATAAATGTGCAATGCTTACATAAACGTGAATGGCATTAGTTGTTTAACAAACACACAAAATTAAAATGACTAAAAAAGACATTTTTCAGTAGCAAAAAAAGATGGAAGATAGGAGAAGAAAATAGAAGTACAAAAGTTTCATCATGCTGCTCAAAAAAAGATTTTAGTTCAAAATTTTGTATAGCATTATTATCAAGAAGAACCAATTTTATATATGCCATAATCATATTTTCATGAATGTTCTCAAAATTGAACCGCAAATGTTTAAATATAGATTTACAACACGCAAACGTACACCCGCAGATAGAATTAAATGATGAAGGATAAATCAAAATAGATACCATCGTGTTATTTAAAAGGATGATTTACATACATGTGCGTCTCAGTCTTACAAACTTAAAACATATTGAAGATCGTTTCACGTGAACAAGAACCACTCAAGCTGTAGTTTAAGGTAAGCAACCAAAATGTTATACTAGAAAGAGGGAAAACTATGACGGTGCATCATCCTTTTTATTTTTACGATATGGGAACAACATAAAAAAATTATTCGAGTTTAAAAAACACAAAAAAAACAATGGATTTTGAAACCAAAAAATTTTTTTTTCGTAATTGTGATTTCAAAAAATTAACGATATTGCAGTCAATAATATTATTCTTTAAATAGTGTAAAAATTTGGTTGCTAATTTGGACTATGACCCGAGTGGTTCTTGTACGCATGAAACGATTTCTACTTTATAAGTATGTTATACATTTGTAAGACGAAGACAACCTATGCGGGTAAGGCGTCCTCTTAAAAGAATTACTTATAATTTCCTTACCCGCATTTGATATTTTAGTGCAGCTAGATCAGCACCTTCTTCGGGCACGGGTACATTATAGAATTCCCCTTCTTCTTGAGTCAATAGTTTGAACCAACCTTCTACGGGCGATTTGATCAGTTCTGATATTCCAAACGACAAAGATCCCATGAAATCGTTTCTTGACGTTCTGTCCCAATCCCACACCTCAATCAATAATCTGCGATCTTTATCTTCAGGCTTCAGCTCACTGCACAGATCAATACCATAGTTTTATCATTGCTGTGACGTTTTTATCGGAACAATAGAAAGTAAGTTTGCGATTGAATTTCAAGATCCATAAGTTTCGTATGTCAACTTTGATGTCAAGTAAAGACAGAGTTTATAAATTGATTTGATTCGCAATCTTTTTAGACTTCCTTAAGCACTCATATCTCCTAAATTATTTATTGTCTCTCAATTCATAAACATTTATTTTTCAACTTTAAAAAATAATTTATAAGTTAAAAATTTAATGTAATAAACAATTCTAAAACTAGAAAATTAAAAAATTAGTAAACGATTAATCATTACATTATAAATTACACTGAAACTATTCTAATGAACACATATTTTTATCATTAATAGGTTATATTAATGAGAAACAATAATTTTCACATAGGTAAAGAAAAATGATTCGAGTATTTTCCAGAGAAAAGAAATCATTTATTTATTATCAAGAACAACAATGTTTTTTTTAAGTTTTAAAGTAACCTTCTTTATTGAGTAGCCCACTGTAATAGATACAAGAATATTTTAAATTTAAATTCAATGATAAATAAATAAATCTTTGCATGAGTACGAAAAATGATTTTGAGTAACTTCTATATTCTTTAGTACGTTTTATAATTTATTTTTCTAATCGGTAAAATAAACTAAATTTTGACAAAACATCTCAAATACCTATTATAAAATTAATATTTATAATATTATATCATATAAGACAATAAACTAACCGTACATAATGGTATTAATAGGTTAGTGCGGGTAGAATATCTAAAAATTAGTTTAAATATTTTTTTAAATTTCATTTCGCATAAAAAATAATAATTTACCTAAACATGATAAGCTTCAATTCCCAAAATGCCATACTTAGATTTTAAATCGAATGAGAAAAATCATTATTTCTACTAATCAAAAAAAGAAGTTTACATTTGTATTTTTAAAATTGTTTAATTGCTGTAAGAGTCTTTCATTAAATGTTTATTATGTTAACAAAAACTTTAAACACTTATATAAAAAATTGTAACTATGTACTTTCAAAATTTTCAAAATTATATCATGTCTAGAAAATGCTAATATAAATATTTGATGAAAATGTCAAGTATCTACCGTTATTTATTTTGTATTACAACAACAAAAAAAAAAACAAAATCGATTGGAAACTATTTTGCGTATAAGTATTATCGTTTTCCATAATTTTTTTTTAGTTTTTCCCGATTATAATGAAAGATATAACTTTTGACCTCTCGCGATGTATTAACTAGATCCAATTTACTACCAGAAACCACCCTCAAAGTTTAAAACTGAAGCTTTTTTACTGATTCTAAAGGTGACGTCAGATAAAAAAAAAACAGACATCATTGTAAAATCAATACATTCATCGTTCTTTTCAGAATCAAAAACTGTTTGCCATCACGTCTTAAGTTTGCATTTTATGCAAAAATCTATATTAACTTTAAACATTATGCGCAAGCTATAATAAAAAGAATATTTATCTAAAAAACGTACTTTAAATATAACTAAATTAACTATAAATACAATAAAAATAAATGTTTATAAATATGTTTATTAACTTGATTTAGCCAATGAAATAATTGAAACATGCATGTAATAGTTAAATCGCATTGCTGTGTTAACATTCAATTGTTTGATAAAACTGAATCTAACGCGGCACCTACCTTATTAACATAGAACTTGACACGCGGAGAATCTGATTGTATTAACTAAGTATAGCTATATCAGTGTATCAATTTTACATTTATATATTTAAAACTCCAGTCACACTTTGATTTATATTGAAATTCAATAAGTCACAAAATGATTTGGAAATTTGAATTCTCGTTTATTATACTCATTATCATAAACTTACAAATTCAAAGGGATATCCGTGTATTTTTTTCTTAATCTTTAAACAGTCAAAACATTCAATAGCAAAGTAAAATATTATTTAATACTCACAAATATATATGAATACATGTATGTGTATTCATATATTATGTATGCGTGAAGTAAAAATCAATGAAAGAATATAATAATAATCCTAGTATTTATGACGGACTGAGGGTCTTTTAAGGACACCATCAATACATCGGAACAGATGAGCGCATTACAGTGCAGTAATACATAGTACTATTATATGTTTTAGTACGCGCCGAACACCGATGACAATAGAAAAAACCGCAGTGACATCGTCAGTCGTTCGGATTAAGTGGATTAGATATTTTAAGTTCTTGGAAGATGGGTAGGTACTTAGATTTTATGTTAACAATGAATTGACGGATGTTCCGTATACGAAACATTTATTATCAGGATAAAGAGCGCCTCGACGTATGTGGTGTAATAGGTGGGTAGTTGGATGTATGTACGTACTCAGCACTGTAATTTGTAGGACGATTGCAGGTAAATTGCCTGGACGTTTCTAGTTAAGAGATAACGTAATTCTACCACCCTATACGTGTTACGTGCAATAACAACGCACAGTAATGAGAGTCCAGTTTGATTGACAAGTGAACACAATTAAGGCATTTTAAAGTTTTCATAAGTTTATCAAACTCCCATCAGTACATCATGACAGATATAATATATTATTTTGACATTTAAAGAAAAAACAGTAAATAATAATCATAAATCAAAATAATATAAAATTCTTATTTCACAGTGCACGTGTGACGGCTGCAAGACAGTGGGAGTGGTCTTTTGAAGAGTTCACACACCAATGGTTGGACACTTGTTAAGGTTGTGCGGCAAAATTGGTGAGAGTCCCGATGGTATATATCGAAAAAATAAACAAATACTACTGTATTTCATATATATTACAGTATCAATATAATATCGAGCGAGCCGAACAGCATTTTTTAAATTGGAATTTGAGTAAAAACTACATTTTTATTTGATTTTGTTGACAATATAATAATTCGACACTGTGAAATCACAACAACAGGGAAATAAAAAATAATCACTTACCACTGCTTATGGTAATTTATTTAGCAACTCAATTGTCTTGTAATATAGTTATTATTAAAAAAAAAAAAGAAGAACTATATTTTATGGTTTTACTAAAAAAGAACTAAGGGAGTCTGTTTATATTTAAAACATGGGTGATTGGCTTTATTCATTGTTTTTTGACGAGATAAATATAAAGTGGATAAAACCGAAAATTAACAAATTTACTAAACATAATATTGAATGGAGTTTGAGGATGCAAAAAATGCTGCATGATATCCTTATTATAATTAATAAATACCAATAGTTACATATTTTTTTTTTTTTGATATTTGAACATTTAAATTTAAATTAGCATAAATAACATTTTGAATTAATATAGTTAATCGTAAAAGATTAAATAAATTGTTAAATAAGTAAGTCTGAAAATAAATATATACAATATGTATATATAATATAATTAAGAGAGGTGAAAATTAATAAAATTCGGCTTATGAATTTTTCGAATTATAAATATTGCATTGAGTGTATAGGAATTAACTAGAAACCAAAAAACTTTATGAGTTATAAAGTTATAACTATAACTACTATTACTACTTATAAGTTATTGAGTTATCGAGACTCAACTGTATACAAAATTCAAGAACATATAATAAATTTATTTTTTGTTGTATCTTCATTGAGATAAAAAAAAATATTTCAAACGGCATATTAAATTTAAGACAGAATGCGATTCCGTATAGAGCAAAGAATAATTGATTTTAACGGTAAGTACAATTTTCTAGAAATACATTTTTTATAGTTTCAATAATTAATGAGCGAGTATAAATATAGTGAACACTATGTTATTATACGAACTATGAATTGAAAATCGTAAAATTACAAAATTCAACGAAATTTGTTTTTTTTATAAAAATGTAATTTAAAAACATTACAAAAAAAAATATAACCTTTAATCAAATTATTTTTATTTAAAACAGAGTAAAAATATTATTTTAATCACTAATTAATAATAACTTATAAAAATAATAAAATAATTTCTACGAAATAATCCAAAAATAATTATCAATGTTATTAATAATTTAGTTTTACAAGTAATACTGAATTTATTATTTATAACTCATACTATAATTTCTTAACTTTTTATTTTGTAGCTTATTGGACATCTATTTTAACCACGGGGATACCTAACTAATTAAACTTATGAAAAAATAAATTAATAAACATAATATTAAATCATCATTTTTTTAATGAAATAATATAGGTATATAACCATTTTTGTATTCAGAAGTTGCGAACTACAAAAATTGAATCAATAAGCGGTAAATTGTATGAAACAGAAACACAAAATAAAAAGTATAATATATCCTGATAAAAACTTCTCTTCGATACAAATAATTTTATTGAAATACATAAATAATATTCACTACACGAGATATCAAATTATTTTTTCTATTTAATTCTTATAAAATATAAATTTAGAAAGTTTTATCTAAAGACTTACAGTTATCATAATTTATAGTTTGTTTTTTAGTTGTATACGTTATTTCTAGAAATTAAAAATTTTATTTTTACGTTTCTAGACAATTTTAGATAGCCAATTTATGAAGTTAATATATGTAAATATTTTAAAAGTTAAATTACAGATTTCCATTAAATATTCAAATAATTATGTAAATTTTAAGTTTAAGCAGAGGGTTGATTTATAGAAGGCGGCTATGTACGAAGACTAAGTCTACCTTCTGTACATTATAATTTATTATATTGATATAACCACGGCATTTTAAATACTTTTCAAAAAAAAAAATAATATTTAAAATAAGATTGTTTAATACATAATAAGCGAATACAGTTATTAACGAAATATTTATAATGTGCTCATCAGCCGTAATAAATAAATAAAATAAAAACATACAAATAAAACATACAAATAAAACATAACACGTCAGTTATATAATTTTATTAAAATTAGCAACATTTTAATATTTGTACATTAAATACGAATGCAATCAGGTTAATTTTATATGATTTCTAGTTAATTTAAATATTATTTATTTAGAATAATAAATTATTATGATAATACAATAATAATTAACTATAAATACCTGTTTTTTAAAATTATATTATTCAAAAAATTAAGTGAATAAATGGTAAATTCTAAATTAAAATACATATTAGAATTTTTTTAATCATCAATACATTCATATAAATATAATAAGTGTCTCAAAAAAAATTGTGAATAGTAAAATCAATTATAAAATTACTATTCCAGTAAATAATCACTGTAATAATTTATGACATTAATTATTAAAAAAAAACATATGAGTTTGTTTTAAATATTATACTAAGATTTTATTTTCTTAATATTTCAACAGTTTATTTCATCGCTATATAATAAAAAACTTTAAAATATTTACATATAAGCGCAGAAATTAATTTTCAAACAAGTTTGTACACTTCAACTTTATACCTAGTCCTTTATTGTTTGTTATTTTGATAGGATTATAATAATAAACTCGTATATTCACAAATCAAAATCCCCAGAGACTAGTCCCAAAATGTATACTATTGTATTTTAACCCAAGATATCAAATCTATTTGTTTCCGCAAGTTTCATTCATTTCATCGAACAAATAATATAAACGCTAATAGAATTCCAACAGAACAAATGAAATGAAAATATTTAGGTTGCTTCGGCTTTTTTGGGCGGTTAGGGGATGGAGGTTTAAGGTAAAATAGCAAGATACGATCTAAAATGGAACCCATAGACATCAAACAAATTAATAATACTCCACCACACTCCGAACACAAAAACCCATGTGACATTCTTAATCAATCAACATCACAGCAGGTACCTTTTATCCTAATCTCATACACAGTGGATGGAAGTGTTATTGGAATTTTGAAGCAAGGAAGATTAACTACGAAAATAAATTGTTATTACACTTTTTGTTTATAATTGTGTCCACAAAATCAGTGTTGTAAAGGAATAATTATATATAACATTGTTTAAAAAAAAAGCCATTATCGCAAATCAAAATAGCTTGGCGTAAAAATAAAAGTAAGATCGTACTCACAACGTAATCGTCTCATTCCAAACTGGATTTAACGATGATTTGATTGTCTTGGTTTTCTTCTTTATGTTGTCTGTATCTGGTATAAGTTTCAATTTTACATAAGGGTCTGATGACCCGTTAGGATCCATGGGAATGAGATTTTTTCCTTGGCGAACTAGAAACATAAAAGTAAACAATAGTACATTGTCAAATAAAATATATGATACACAGCAAAAATTATTATTTGTAAAAATTAATATATAGAAGATGGGCATCGGGAGGAAATAGGAGTAGTATTTGGGAAGAAGACCATTAATATTATTACATCAAACTGATGGTCTTGTACTTATTTTTTTCTTCAGTCTCATAAATAAATTCACATCATACAAACTAAGAATCTTTTTCGAATCAAGATTCGTAATCGTGAATTCATTGAACCGTCAAACCACTATTCTTAAATTTAATTTATTACGCGTCCACGAGTCACTTATATATTACTATTATAATATCAATATAAAAATAAGGAAATATAACACTATAAGTGAATTATGTATTACATAAATGTGTACAGAAATTAATGTTTAAAAACAGCTGAGTAATATCGTTGGAAAATATGTATCAAACACAGGCACCACTGCTACAGTAGATGTAGTTGTTTAGCACGTATAAGATTGGCAATGAAGAGACAATACGTTAAATAGTAAAATTTGAAATTTCAATATAACAGTTGTATACAACTCGTGGTCTATAGCGATGATCAGACAATATATAAATAAACAAACCACGTAATAATATAATTACTTTGTTATAAAAAAAAAAAAAAAAATATAGAATAAAAAAAATGTATGAAATAACTAATTGATAAATGGACCACATGTTATACATAATTAATAATATTCAGTGAGACAGCGGACTGTTGTACATTAGTAATAGAAATATGTATAGACAACACAGGTTAAACATTTAATATTTACTGTATAAAGATATACGCTGTTGTAATTATTAATGACGTTTAAAACGAATTTATTACAAATTTGAAACGTATTATATAATATTCTTGAGCACAATATATATTATGTATTATACATACTACATAGACACTATGGTTCTTTAAAGTTTTGGACCCTTACATTTATAGATAAATCATAAATAATCCATAACCAATAATTTCTACACTAATATTTAGGTATTAAGATATACGATTTACATGGCTATCAAATTATTATTTACTATAGAACATATAGAACATAAAATTATTTAATTCTAATATTATATTATGATAAAAAAAAGAAATAATAAATAATTAAAACGATTTTCAAATATATATATATATATATATATTTATAATATTATAATTATATATATTTATAATATTATAATTGTATATTCTTTTTACTTAATATCATGTTTTTTAATTGGGATCCTCGTAATCCCAAAATATATTAAAGTCATAATTTTAAATGTAACAGTTTAAATTTTTATAAATTGACAAATAAGTCATTCTTACTTAGATAATTCATTAATTAAAATAAAAATTAAAATTGTAATTTATAGTTGAAAATTCACACAACCGATAATCGTTCACAAAAAAAAAGTATATATATATATAAATCAGTAATCAGTGTTCATTATTCATATTAAAATAAATCTAAGAGATTGTTTTGATAAATTCAAATAAAATTAATTTAATTGTTTTTCCCAACCCTTTTGTCAACATTGTGAACACACCGTCATTATCACGCTCACTGGTATAACGAAAATAAACAATTACTGTCACTCTAACCAGTAAATGCCTTATTCACGTTTTGGCAGGCACAACAAAAGGGTCTCCTTCAAATATATGGATATAAAGTGGGTGCTAGCAAAAAAAAGGACTTGTCTAAAGAATCCCCATAAGGATTTGGTTGAAACATTCAGTGAACACCGTGCCAGCAAGTCGTGGTATCGTGAGCCAACAACCGTTTTTTGCATGACTGTCGAATAGCTTATAGTCAACCAAATTCATTAGAGACGAGAAGTCATAAAAAATAGAAAAAAATATGCCGCTTAGTTTTGTCTAACTTAACTGTTTACTATTGTGAAAATTTATACCTATATAATACACAGCTAACTAAACGTACTAATGAACAGAACATTATATACAAGAATGTTCTGAATGGCTGTCATAAATTTTAATTTTAATTTCAATCTAATCTGATTATTTCAAACAATTCTTTTATTAAATTATCACAATATATATATTTTTTTTTATCAGAGCCGTATTCTTATATTGTTTAAAATTGAATATGTTTATTAAGTTTTAATAAATTTTAGATTCAATAAAACCATCTAGAAAATATATACTATAAAATATACATCTTGTAATAAAATTTTATTTTCAGGCAGAATTCAACCGATCTAGTCGTAATTAAAATGAAAACAATAAAAACACCATTCTACAATAGTTTAATGAACTAATAAAAATTAAAATGTGTATCTATTATATAAATAGTAAAAACAAATAATTTCAAAGTTTATAAATAAAATTTAAACAAATCATTTTTGAAAATCTAAAATCATATAATAATAAACTGTTTGTTTTTATATTAAACTTAACTTTTTTATACATTTAGCTTAAACGAAAAATATACTCTTCATTGGTTCATAGAATATGGTTCAATTCTACACCTCCCATAGTAATTGTATCCTATCTATCAATTTCTTCTTTAGTTTTCCCATCCCTCTCTATGACCTATATTTACTTCAATACCACTTTCAATACACATATTAAAAATGTTAAAATAAATATATTACAGTATAAACCCTAATAAACGCTTATTTAAAAAATGGCAATCCATCAAATCGTAATTAAAAGTAAAACTTTAAATCTGTTGCTTCGGTATCATATATACAATCGTTTATTTCCGAAAAAAAAACAAATGTTATGAAACTATTTTTCTTAAAATTTCGTTAGCTTTGAAATATTGATTTAAGACATAAGTAATATTAAAAAAAAAAAAAAAAACCAATATTTATGTGTTGCATATTCTTTAAGCTATTTAAACAATTTTAATAAATTTCTATTAGTTAAGCCGTAAAACATTTCTTATTTGTTATATTTTAGACATTAATTAATTATAGTTGTGCATTTCAAATTAGAAACATGTAGATCAATGAGTTAATCATGTTTTACGTATATATATATTATATATAATACGTTCGTTAAATTATTTATAATATGTTTAAAATTAAACGTTAATAAATAACTAATAGGTAATTGTATAAAACTAATCAATAAAATATTACAACATGTGAATATAACAACAACGTGGACATATAATATTCAAACAAAAAATATAATAAAGTGTGAACCAATATTGAATGAACAAGTATAAAAAATATATAAGTTTCAAGATTTTCCTTCACCAATTTTATAATTCTGAATAACTTCTAAAACATGTTTGCTGCGTTTCAATGTTAATACAATTATGCGATTTACAACGTTAAACCAAAATATATATGTGTATAACGACACCATTTGAACGAAGATAAATTTATAGAACCAATTTACTGTATTTACTTTAAATCAAATGGAGTTGAAATAGGTCTTAGATTTATTAGTGTCAATTAATTAAACAATTAATAATTCTAACGGGATAGAAAGAAGAAGTTGTATACGTATTTGTAAGACTGTTAAGAATTGCACATTTCCATGGAACATAGATGAAAATCAATTACTCGTGTCACATTAAATGCAGACAAAACAAAATTGATCCAGTTTGTTCGTCTTCACTTATACCAAATCCTAAATAAATATTTATGAACAACTTTACGATTTTAAGTTTCCATTTATTTAATTAATTTTAAGAGCAAAACATTCAACATTTTCCTAATTGTTTTAATCTTTCTGTAATTATAAATATTTTAAGTTTTTGAAAAAAGTATCACAAGTTTAAATATTAATATTACATTTTCTAAAAAAAAGCAATTCTTATTAGCAACGTATTCATTGAGAATTGCTACATGTTACATTTTAGATGAGTTTTATTTTCTTAAAAAGAGAATCAAGGGGGGAAAGGTAGCGTGTAAGAATTATTATAGATAATAAAAATAATAATATATATTTTACAAATGACTAATAAATAAGTAGGTAAATAAAATGTAGAACAAGAATATTATAGAAGTTAGTTCATTATTATAGTAATATAAATCCAAAAATAGTATTAATCAGTATACAAGCATTTTAAAAATTGTATTGTATTACTAAAATAAAATAAATAATAATATTTCAATACAGTATAAACTATAAACTATTCACAGCTGAGAAATACAGCAAACGACAGATTCATATGGCTATCATGACAAGGCACAGCCTTTAGATGATGGTAATGATAGTATAAATTATATATATTATAAAAATTATACTATTTTAAGAAGTTTTACACTTTAAAAATGTTATCAAAAATTTTAGGAAATCAATAAATATATTAATGTGCGATTGTCATTTATGTGTATATACAAACACATATAATCTATTGTACAATGAAAGAGAATATAAATTATTATTAATCATATTTTACGTTTAACAAAATATTGATAAGGAAAAATCTTAAAAATAAAACATGTTTTAAAATACAATAAATAAATAAATATCTACATATTATATATTATATAAGTATTACAATTATAAATTATAAATCTTAACCCGTCGTACGGCGCACGGATTTAGATGTCTCATTTACGCGCATGGGGTAAAAATTTACCCCTCAAAGACAGCTAGTTATTATTTTATGGTTAGTATATAACTATTTTCAGTAATAGTAACTTTTTGTTATGAAAACATTTTATTTTACATTTCTCAGTATATAAAATATGTTGGCGGTATACAAAGAGATTTTACATTATACAGAAAGATTATAAAAACATTTTTTCTTTTTTTTTTTTTTAAGAATATTTCGTATAATTTATAAGTATTATAATTTTCGTATAATAGCTGTCGTCATAGGTAATTACATGATAATAATATTTACAATTTAGAAGGTCACATAAATAAATAACATTATACACTTGCGTAACAGTCTGGACACACGCTAATTAGGTGGTCCCGACATATAAGTCTTATACACGTTGTACAGACTTTTGTTGTTTTTCTGTCTTTTGATCTTTCACAGAATGAACATCTGCCACTTGCCTTTACTCGAGATTCTTGAAGTTGTTGAACATTGAAATATTTTCTTATTGACGACTTAACTTCAATCCGGACAGCGGGAATAGTAATACGATTCTGCACGTGTTCTTCCATAAGTTCTCTTCCCAGTGTCTTTAGAAATTGAAGACGTGATATTTTATTTTTTGTGTTGGCTTGATAAATAATTTGCGAATTTATTCCACCAATATTCATCAATGCATAAAAAATTGTCAATGGCCAACGTGCACTTGTCCTGGCAACGGTGTAGTTTTCTGTCATATAGTCCATTGTATCAACTCCACTTTTGGTTCTATTATAGTCCATAATTATTTCTGGTTTTAGTTTTTCTTTATTCACTTGAGCTATTTGTTTGTCGTGGTGCATTGTAGAAATCAATATCACAATTTTATTTTTATTGGCCTTATATGATACTAAAGTTTTGTTATTTGAAAAACCGAAATAAGAACTAAAAACCGATCGGTTTTTTGAAGATGCAAATGAAGGAGGGACTTCTCTCTTGTTTTTTCGAATTGTGCCAATTATAGTCACTTTTTTTTTCAGTAAATCGTCTGCTAAGGGAATGCTTGTAAACCAGTTGTCCATAGTGACATTTCGACCAGAATTGTAAATTATATTTACCATATGTTTAGTAATACTCGCCGCAGAATTATCTACTGAGTACGGACCGGCAGGTTGTGTTCCTACGTATACTTCTAGATTGGACGTATAACAGTTCACACTATCGCATAGCGCAAATATTTTTATGCCGTATTTGGCCGGTTTATTAGGCATATATTGCCTAAAGGGGCAACGACCCCTGAATGATTGCAACTTTTCATCTAAAGTGACATATTTAGATAATGCGTACGATTTCTTACAGTTCATAGTAAAATCATCAAATACTTTTCTTATATGTGTCATTTTATCTAATTTTTTCCGTTCTTCTCGTCCACGTATGTCGTCGAATCTGATACAACGCAATAAAAACAAGAAACGTTTTTCAGACATAGCACACTTGAGTATGTCAATATTACAGCCGTCCGATGACCACATATCTTTTGTACTTCTGTGACCATTTTTCAAAGCACCAATTATATATAACACACCAAAAAGAGCTTTCATTTCTTGGACTGTCGTAAATCTTGCATCACTCTCTCTACCAAATTTTGACCGAATATTGACTTGAATAAATATATTAGTACATGCTACTATATTTTCAATTATATTGTTAGTAAAAAATAAATTCCATGCATCTACTATGCAATTAGCATTTTTTGCATCACCTATAACACCCGGTTTTTCCACCACAATATTTACTTTAGAAGTTCTTACTCTTTGGTTTGGCGGCCTTCGTGCCCACTTAGTTCCATCTTTTCCAATAAAATACTTATTTCGTAGAGTCAAAGGCAGATCGTCATCGGATTCATGATAAGAAATATCAGAACACGAATTTTGTAATTCTGTGTCACTGTCATCCGCACTAGATTGTTCAGTGTCAGTATTATCTGAACATTCATTTTCGTCATTCTTATTTTCATCGAGATCCAAATCGTCGTCAGAATTACCGCCCCATATCTCATCTTCAAATTCATCAAGCAAATTTTCAATTTGGTGTTCGTCCATATTAAAAAACAAAATAAAATAATACGTCCACACTACACAATAATAAAAATAAAATAATACGTCCGCACTACACAACAATAAGAATGAAACTAATACGCTTATCGGTCGCACGGGGCAAATAATTTCCAGATACGGGCGATAACGACTTTATAACGCTCTAGATAATACATAACGTACATAAACAAGATAAAACTAATAAAAGTCTACTTTTAGATGCAATATTTGAGGCTATTGAGGTGATCAAATATCCACATACCGTATTATATATTTTATAAATATTTTTAAAATGTCTGGGGTAATTATTTACCCCGTGCGCCGCACGACGGGTTAAGAATACTTACAGATGTACTGTGCAGTATAGAATGGTGTACAATTAATCAATAAAGTAAAATACAATTGTAATTAAGTAGCTGTGAAATTTAAAGTATCATATCATTCATATCATTATTATTATTAAAAGTATAAAAAGTGTACCTACAATGCTACCTTTGTTATAACGTATTGGAGTTATACCGAAAACTCTAATGGTTAAATTCTACATAATATAAGGGTGTAGTTTAAAATCACTTTTCCATTATGTAACAAATATTTAATTATTTAGAAACACAATACAGCTGAAACATATATTTGACAATATCTATGCAAACCCTAAAAATAATAAAATACTTTTTTTCAGTTAGCTATTTTATTCAAATTAGTCCTTTAAAATCCATAAAAAATTTCTAATAAATATATTATATTTGTTACTGGTAATGTTAACATTTGGATAATTTTAACATTAGGAAACTGTTGTCATTTCCCACTATGAGTATCATTAAATTTTGACTAATGTTAACATTAACCGTATAATATGATATTAGCCAATAAGTTTTTGATAATGTCTTAACAACCATAAAAATGTATCATGCATGAAATAAAATCATTTTAAAATTTTAACAATATAAAATATATTTAAGATACCATTAATAATTACCATTGTGTTTATTTTTCATTTTTAATAACCTAACCTACTAATGATACAATATTACATTTTATTTTATATTTTAAATTATTTCTTGAAATATTATTTTAAGTACCTATAGAATTAAAGTGTTAATATGTTATCCTTTATTATTACAAGGCATGCTTCCATGACATTATGAATTGCACAAAATGCTAGATGATATACTTACACTACTATCAATTGGTGTCATATTTCACCTTACATGAATACCTTTTTGTATCCAAGACCCCCGCCGTCTGATATTAAACTCGTAATTTCGCAAAAATTTGAATCAATCAAACAGCAAGTTATGGCAAATAATATAATTGTACCAATTACATTTTTTTCAGTATTACAAAAAATGTGAGCCTACCTACCAACTTGCCCATCTTTTTATTATTATCTCATACGATTTTGATCTGTAGTACCTACTAATTTACCGTTTAATTCAATTATTACTTATTAGTATCTACAAATTTAAACTAAATAGTTAATTAATAGTTTAAGAGAAAATTATACTTGCTAAGAATTCTTAGTTACTTCTGAATTAACAATACGAGGTCTTTTCAGTTGTGAACAGCGCAAACATTATTGCCCTGTTATACAATATAAGTTAACAAATTTTAAATAAATACTTTCACCGAAATAAATTATTCAAATTATTTACTATAAATTAAATCTGATATTAAGCGCGAAATTAATTTAATAAATTTGAAGTCAAGAGAAATAGTAATATAATATACACATGTATGTGAAGCTTCACGATCAAAATATTGGCATATTTTTCTTTTGAAATCGGACAGTGTGTCGATGCTGACACAACGATTTAGAAACTTCCCTCGGAGACGATAGGGGTCTTAGTAGAATCTTAAAATTTCAAATCAAAAACTACCGAATTCAGCAGAATAATTCGATACTAGTCTTTTTTATTAGAATTGGACAATGTACCGGAGAGCCCATAAAAATGACACCAGCATGTTTGTAGATTTTCAAAGTTTAGGACCTCTTAAAAAATTTAACGATTTCCTAACAAATTTTTGATACTAGTTATAAAGCCCTAGTGTAATGTTCAGGTGCTCTCTTGATGGACATGGAAAAATTTTGTAATTTTCGTAATTATAATTCTTTTTCTATATTCTAGCACTTATACTGACTAACAGTAACGCGTTTATAACATAAAGATTAAATGACTAAGATAAAGTATGTCACTAATTAAGTTTAATGAAGATATATTTTTAAAAAAACGCTTATAATTTTATTATGAAAATGTTTAAATAAAATGTTAAGAATATACATATTATGAATTGAATGTGTTTTTAAAAATGTATTCATCCGGTTTATCCAATCTACACTATTTTAATTAAAAACATTAACTTTACAGACAAATGTTATTGAATGCATTTGTAAACAAGAAAATATAGTCATTAGAAAAGTATTTAAATTGAATGTTTTATTATTGAAGTCGTGATTTATTTTTTATTACACACAATGTACACATATCTACAGAATAAACTACTAAATTTTGCAGTTTTTATAAATAGTTTGTTTGGAAAAATTCAAAAATACTGGTCTTGTTCACTATTTAAAAAATATAATTATTTTTATTTTTATCTATAAATTATAATAAAAAATAACGTTAACTACAGGTACCAAGCCAATTGATAATTTAAAGTTGACAGTATTTTAATAAGATATAAATATTTTAATTATTAAAAGATTAAAAAAGATAAAGGATCATGTACTCTTTTTATCTGATTATCTCAGCACAGGAATAGTTAAGTATTTTTTTACAATAAAAATTGCAGTTTTAAAATATTTAATTTTCAATTAATATAGCTATAATATACACAATTAATGCAATGTTCTTTATAACTTATAAGTAATTCACATTAGGACTAAAACCTCTAAATAAAATTAGACATACACAATTATTTTTTATACAACGTAAAATTGGACGACATTACATACATTTTAAAGACGAATAACGATATTAATTATTTTATTATACTTCCAAAAACACAATTTTGAGAAATATAAAATTTTATATATTTTATGAATTTATGCACAAAAAAAATATGTAAATTAATTTTAAGATGTTATATATTTATACTATGACCTAATTCATACTATCTTACGGTTTTTACAGTAAGATATTATTAAATGTTGAGTTAATATATATCACGATGTCTCTATTTACAATCGCTTTTCATATACAATAATATATCATTGAATTTAAATTTAACAAATCCATTACAGTGACCAACTTGACTCGTAAATACAGCAAACTGTGGAACAAACTTACTTATCTTTTTTAATTATTATTTATGATAGGGATCCAATTTCAAATATTTAACTTTAATATTTTAAAGAACTTAATTTATGCACCAATAGTCTTAGATTTTTTTAAAGTTCAGATACAACTTAAAATAATATTAATAATACAAAGAAAAACAGATAGGCATAACAAAAACGAAGAACAGCATGAACGATATTTACACTTTCATATTTTTAAAAATATTTATATGTATTCAACTTATGTCAAGAAAAAAAAATAAGTAATCACTTTTACTCTCAAATTAATATTTACGACATATTTTAGAATAATCTATTATCACATCACTAATAGTTATAAAAACACCTTCAAAATTATGTAAATGATTTTGAAAAAAATATAACGTTTTAAGTTGTTGGATGTCTCTAATGTATTGCAATGAATATAGAACTGCAAGAATTAACATTAAGCCTGACATCCTGATGGATTCACACAAAGTACCAATGAGTACATATAAATACATAATAATAATTACCATGAATAAATCTGTAGACAATAAGCATTAATAATTTAAAACCTAAAAAAATAATAATTATATTATATATAAGTTATTTAAAAATGGCATAGTAAAATGTACTAGGATTAAGTATATGAATACAAATTGGTTAGATAAGAATTAATAATATTTTAGCATTTTTAATTTATAAGAATATCGATTGATATAATTACATAACTCAATTAGAAAAAAGAAAATAAATACTTAAAAATGACGATTATATATAGATCCGTAAATGAACGGCAACTCCTCTCATCAGTAAAAACCAAAATCAAAAGTAAATTCTTGATTATCATTAATACTGGTTAACATACATAAAGACTAAAAAATACTAAATAAGAACAGAATGCAACACGAAGAAAATTTCAGTGCAACGAACAAATGTAAAAGTTTAAAGAGAATGAATAAGAGAGAACAAATAAAAGAAATAAAATACTTTTTACATTGAAGCATAAAAAATGCATGTTCAACAAAATTTACATTTAATTCAAAAACTTTAAATCAAATTACTAGATTTTGTTTATGTTTTCATATTGAGCTTAAGGGTGATTGAGATTTAATCACATAAAAATATATAAGTAAAACAATAAAAATAAAACAAAATAATTTAGAATTATAATTAAAATAATTATGACGTTATAATTCAAATTGTAAAAAAATTATTATTGAAAACTTATCATTATAATAATTTTATATTTTTCATGAAATATTAATCATTGAGTAGTAAAAATAAACCTACTAATTAAATAAATAACAAATTTTTAAATAAAATTTATAACATACACATTTAAGACAGTTGTAAAAATATTTGAAAAATGGTCAATTAGGTACCTATACAAGTTAAGGAAATAAAACTATAAAAATTTAGGCAGTTATGTATAAAATTATTATAGAATATTATATACCACTGAAGTGTGAACATTTTTATAAATAAGATCTTAGTATATATATACTATTATATACTACAAAAAACTATTATAGTAGCAATAATTCATAAATAAAAAATGTCATACAAATAATACCCGAAAATTCCTTTTTTGATTTTATTGTTTAAATATTTATAATTAATAAGTCATACTGTATAAGCATAAGCAATAGATTTGAGTAGTGAACTCTAAATATTACATTAAATTAATAAGAAAAAAACCGATGAACGATGAGGAGAATACTGGTACTATCAACTATAGGATATGTATATATATTATGTATACAACGCGATTTAAGTCACAGATCAGTAGTCAGCAGATAAATTTGCAGAATATTATGCCTACTTATGATCGCAGATCAATGAAACAGAAAAATTAGAAGTAAATTAAAGAGAACAAGTAAAATATTAATGGAAGAATATACTGATAAAAACTATGTTCAATAATTTAATTTTTATTTATAGTACAGTATAGTTATAAGTTATTGATGAGCTAAATAACTGTGCAATTTTTAAATTAAGTATAAAATAGGTATGCATGTATATTTTCATAAATTAAACATTAAATAGTAATAGTTTACATGATAAGTAAATTAGTGTGTACAAATAAGTAGTCAGTTTATAATAATATATTATACATAAACAATAGTCTACTGAAAAGTGTTTACTATTGGGAAAAAATATTTAAATGTTAAATATAATATTTTTTTTTTATAAATTATCTAAGTATAGTTATAGTATAGTTATAGTATAGTTATAAGTATAGTATAGCTCTTATAATAAACGTTAAATTTAAAACGAATATTTTCATTACATCATTATTGATTATTGAATAAAAACTCTGTTAAGATAAATTCGTTTTTCTTTTGTACCCCTCACCATTTCGATGGTACAAAACATAAAGAGAAACTAATTTTTAAATGCTTTTCGTATATATGTACTATGTCCATTGTCCAATAATAGGAAGTAAATACATTTTAAAGTTTGTATCGATTTTATTACACCTACAAGTTTACGGTCTACAATAAAGATTTTAAAACTATTATATTATATGAGTATTTGTTTCTGAATTTTTAAAGTGTTCACTTTTTGGAAGTGTTCATATAGGACATTATATTCTATAAAAGTTTCATAATATAACTATCTATTACTATAAATACAACAATGTTATTAGTCAGCCACAACAATTTAATTTTTCAATGAAAAGTTACTATAAATACAATTTTTATATTTATTAAATTAAAAAAAAATTATATATTTTTAGTATAAAATACATAATTCTAACATTCAAAAAAACAATTAAATATTTTATGAATTTTAGTTTATAGATTTAGCTAGGAAAAAGTCTTATCAATGTAAAACAACAGTAACTTATTCAATAGGCATATTGTCAAAATTTTCTCTAATGACTAAACTAAGATAATTTTTGAAAACAATTTGTTTTTACATACATTTATCGAAATCAAAATTTCATAGCATAAAACGAACTAAGATGTTCAATCCATGCCTATAATGTACAAACCACAGATATATAATAACACTAGATAGCCGACTTCCTATTGCAGCAATATCAAATATTGAAGTTGGGAAAATGGCCGACTTTTCTTATCAAAGGGCCCATTGTTTAC
>VUJU01000329.1:97427-110445 GCA_009835225.1 Aphis craccivora | reverse complement strand
AAAAAAAATATAGAATTCGACGCTGGGCGCTTCGATCACTGCCAATTAAAAAATCTTAAGGTACACTTAAATTCTGAAGTGTTTCGTCATATGAAGACTTTCGAGCCGATTTTTAAAAAAGTACCACCAGCTTACTGTATAAGGCTTATACAGACTTTCAAAAATCATATTATGAGAGAGATTATTGTGAACCATTGTTATCAAAAAATGTTTTTCAAACATATGTTCCAATCGTCGTTGTCGATTTATCGCATCAGAATGATGACGTTAAATCATCGACCATAGACCTACGAATAGAATTTGAAACGGATACAGTAATTCCTGAAAAGACTGCAGCTTATTGTTTAATACTACATGACCAGATTATAACTTATAACCCTTTTAGCGGTGATGTTAGAAAATTGTAAAATATTTTTTACCTTGTATTTTTTTTTCTTATACATGTATATACATTGTATATATTATTTTATTTTTGTAAACCAATTATTAATAAATGAAAAAAACTTGTTTTTAAATATCGCGCTTGTTTTTTTATTTATAAAATTATAAAATTATAATGTACGATATTATTCAAAGAGTTTACGTTTCACGTTCCGCTGAGTTGATTTTTTAGTGGACTTACCGCCTAGAATAGATGGCGAGTTGTTGAAAGACGTTGGACCGTCGTTTTCGTCTACAGCAGGGCTCGTTGATGTAGTTTTTATACTGTTATTATACCATAGGGGATGTTGTGTAAAATTGTCCGAATCATGTCCTGTAGAATGATTATTTATGACCACCAGTGGGGGTGATGGTAGACTGGTAGAATCATCAATAGGCTATACAAATAATAATTTGTTAATATATATTTATTTTAAAAATTAAATGTAAGTATTACCAATGATCTGGTTGGTGCTCATGTCGTCTGTGTAGGATTTATCTGCGAACATTCTCCACCGAAAAAACACGGTGAGAATAATTGTCGTGGCGTTATATCCCATGGTTTAGTCGGCGGCGGCTGAGCATCGTTGTCATCGTTATATTGAGGAGACGGCGATGAATATTTTTTCGGAGCCATAATAATGGGCGGGGATGGCGGTGACAATGGCGAAATAGGGTCAACAAATAACTGAAAATAATAAAAATTAAATAACTATTATATAGAATATTAAGGTTTAATTACCTCTGGTGACATTCCTCTGCTCCATCTTAAACATTTTCGGCTAATTTTTGTGCTGCAAACATTTTCAGCTGGCTAACAAAATTTAATTCGATATTCTTTACGATGTCATCAGCCTTAAGGTTTTTTATAAAAAATAATCATTTCTTCGATTGTTTTCGGTGGCGATTGCGCATTGGTAAATTCCCGGTCTTGATAATTTTCAATAATTTCAAATTGCCTTAATACCTTAATACAACTGAACGTATGATGGGTGACTTTCGTGCGATCGTTTCAAAAATACTCTCCTCTATATATTGTAATTTCAACAAGCTTTTTCGATCCAGCAATACACGACATCCTTCCTTTTTCTTAGACTCGATGACTAGCACACTTTCTCCTCGATACACCATGTTTGATATGGCGGTAAATTCATCCTCCAGAAAAATTTGTTTTCTACATTTTTGTGGGACATCTAATAAGAATGACAGTATATTTCCCATCAGTGAGAATATCCGTCTTAAAAAACCCTCATATATGCTTACATAGCGTGAGGGTGTTATTATATGAATAACAATGTTGAATTTGTCTTCTGAATCAAAGCCAACATTTAAAAACTTACGATCGGCAAAGTCAAGTATAAAATTACTGCAGTCGATGAGATCCGCGGGCGGTGCTGGAGGCACATGAATGAACGTCTTCTTTTTGTATAGCGCAGCGTTGTTGGTGATAGAACCAATCATCTTTAAAATTATTTTTGAAAATAAAAACTCACTAAAATTTATAAAGATGGAGTGAGCGGAAAATATACGTGTACAACGGTTTGAGACTGTAGACGGACTAAAGACGAGTGTCAGTTGTTTCAGCATAGTTTGGTGTACAAGACATTAGTATCTTAAACCGTGGTTGCTACTTTAACCCGTAAAGTATAGGGATTATTCATGTTTTTTGCGTTTTTTGCAAAATACATGCATTATTTCGAACTATGATGCATTATAAATTTTATAGTTCGTAAAATTACGCATTCATATATGTGCAATGTGCATATGTGTATATTTCATTAAACATTTTTTATTATTTTATAAATAATCCTATTATTATCATAGACTTCTATTATCTATGATTATTATATTATAGTCAATTCCTTACCACTATCAAATATCAATATTGTTAATAGATTAACATAATGTAGTTGTAGTTGGTAGTTTGGTACTTGTGCATTGCGGTTCATTACTCTAATACTTAATATTATTTACAGTATTTAGTGACTATTAGGGCCCGGATTTATATGCTCTAAAAACCTAAGGAATATGCACTCAAAAATATGCATTTATGGTCTTATTTTGTAGGAATATGCCCTATATAAAATAAAAAATATGCAAAAATAAATCGATTAAAAAAATATTTTATTTACATTATTTTTTATATTTTATTTTTTAAAGTTATTTGAACATATTTTAATTTCAATCTGAAAAATTAATAATAAAAATATTTGTATTAAATGAATTATGTGACTAAATATACCAAAAGTATTCGCATTAGGTACATTGTACATTTGTATTAGGTACGAATGTTTTTTTAGATTTTCGAATAAAAAAAGAAAACGACTTCATCAAATTACACAGACTAAAAATTTAACTGTAAATCCTACGTTATTTTAACTAAAATTAACAAAATACTACATATTGTGTATTAAAAAACGTATATATGCATTTTAAACCCGTATAAATACAATAAAAACATCGTAAATATGCAATAAAAAATGGTAAAATACAGAAATATGCAGTAAGTACATGTCAAAAAATTACAAAATATGCAAAATAAAATTTTATACTTCAGATCTACTGACTGTAATTCAAACTTGTAGCTTACCTAGCCATGTTTTGGACTATTAAAAAAAACATACAAATGCATAAAAATCCGGGCCCTAGTGACTATATAAATATTTAAAATGATAATAAAATTTAATATTAAACTAAATATACACATATGCACATGTATGAATGCGTAATTTTACGAACTATAAAATTTATAATAGGCCATAGTTCGAAATAATGCATATATTTTACAAAAAACGCAAAAAATATGAATAATTCCTATACTACGCGGGTTAAAGTAGCAACCTTAGCGTACGCAGCGCCACCTGTTTAATCGTGCGACTCATTTCGGGACGTTATCAGCAGCGGAGTTTGGTCTCCTTATTTTAATCATTTATCACAGAATAAAACAATATTATATTATATATCTATGAAGACGATTTAATCACAGCCTATATAGTATATATTTAATTTCGTGGACCGTGTTGTGATAACACTGATAACTTCAATTAAAAATTCCGTTGTTTTTGCAACTTGCTGCATTTGCCATTTAACATTAGTATTTAGTATTTACTATTTAGAGCATTACCGCCTAAACAGAGTGCACATTCGCACAGTTAGTTTTTATATGAATATTGAATTGTTATTATTTTATAAAATACTCATACCTCAAGTATACTTAACTAGATTAACTACCTAACTTAATTAAAACAAATTGGAATTACAAAGTTACATAAAACATCTAACAGTACTATCCTTTTTTCAATATTTTTTTTTTTTGATTATTTATTGGAGTGAGGTGTAATACTTTTAAGTGATATTACGTTGTATTATTGTGCCTAATTATTATTTGTACTTTGTAGTACCAATATAGGTAAGTTTTTGTTTAAATGTCGTGGAAAGAATATTTGCTGTATTATTAACCATGTTTTATTTCAGGACATAGAGTCAAAATTCGATAATTTATTGGTTTACATAGTTCATGTTTTGTTTATGTGAAAATTATGACATCTGCTACAATCATAGTGCGTCATTTCCCTCCACAAATTTCGTCTGAAGATAAAGAAGAATTTCTCAAGTATTTTGGTGCCAAATATGTTAAAATATTGACATCTAAAACAAATCGTAGATCAATTGCTTATGCAAGGTAATTTTTTCAAAAACAATACTTGTTTTTTGTTAACTACATACTGTATATTTTTAGGTTTGAATCCCAAGAATTTGCTGAAGCTGTTATTCAGCGTTTGCATCAAAAAGAATTGTTAGGCCATAGGTTGACTGTTGAGTTGTCTACAAATGATCTTGATGTCAATCTAATGAGATGCCCTAAGCCACCACCAGTTATTGAATGCAATACTGACAATGTAAAACAGCTACAAGAGGATTATTTAAAAAAATTAAATAGTTGGTCAGCTGCTATCAATCTAAACCAACCACCGCCACATCATCTGCGCTATAGTTATCCTGATCCAAACCCATACATACTGTCAAATATTGCTAATGCATTAGCTTGCAATCAAAAGTTTTACTATCAAGTCTTACACTTGATGAATCGCATGAATCTGCCTGCACCTTTTGAACCTGTAATTGGTTTCCCCCTGAATAAGTTTATGAAAATCGAAACTGCAGATAAGTGTACCACTACTGATGAAACTGATCCTGAGCTTTCCGAATCTGAAATGGAAAGTGATAATGAAAGTGATCATAATATAGAACCTAAATTGTCATTATTGAAAAAGAAAATATGCAAAGTTATAAAGCCTAAGCGTTTAAAAAATGTTGCAACTACAGTGACAAAAAAGGCCAAAGTAGAATTAGCCAGTGTTTTTGACACTGTTGAATGTGAGATACCTAAGAAAATTGAAGTCAAAGTATCAGCTGAACTAAACCCTATTGAGGGTCCAACCGCAGACACTGAAGGAGGATTTGGTGTAATATATTCATCAAAGAGTATAAACAAAGAAGTAGATAAAAAAGAAAGTGAATCAGATGATGATTTAACAGGAGATTGTATTAGTAAAGAAGAATTAGCTACTAATAGATTATCAGATAAAGACATTAATAATATGCCAATTTTTAAGAATTATCATCCTGGAGCTCCATCCTGTAGATTATACATAAAAAATTTAGCAAAAACGGTATTGGATAATGATTTAAAATACATTTATAAGAGATTTATCAAATCTGGAGATCTTAAACCAGGAACTATGTTAGTAAAATTAAATTATATTTATGTTTCAATTTTAGTTTTTCTTTGAATATATTATAAATGTTTTATGTACAATATTTGCAGGTTTGATGTACGACTGATGCAAGAAGGGCGTATGAAGGGTCAAGCGTTTGTGACATTACCATGTGTAGAAAATGCCCAACAGGCACTGAACGAAACTAATGGATATATTTTAAAAGACAAACCTATGATTGTACAATTTGCCAGATCAGCTACGGCAAAATAAGTATTAATACAATAATTTAATGCATAGAAACAGTTAATTACTCATATAATGTTTATATTTAAAGTATTATACACAAATAATAATTAATAATAAGTACAAAAAATTTAGTTTCTTCTCCTTCGCACTCTGGAAATCCTCCATGAATTTGGTTCTTCGTATTTGTTATAAAGTGGTTCTAGTCGTTGATTCTTTTTGAACTTACTCAACTTTGTTGGATCTGAGAATTTAAAGAATGCTGGTGCAAATTCAACAAGCCACCTCGGATCTATTGTTGTTACTTCACGCATGTATTCTTTAGTGGTTTGAACCAGCTCATGATACATTACCCTGATAATAAAATAAATATAATTTTAATGAGTATTATTTTGTGTATTTTTATTACACAATTAATTTATCAATACAAACCATTCAGGTTGTCTGTTGAACAAAGCACTACTAGGATGAATGTAAACTGCCTGTCCATCAACAAGAGTACGATAACCTTCTTGTGGATCTTTTTTAGAGGCATTACGGAAAAATCCAGAACAAATAGCTTTTTGTATTCGAGCTGTGTTTTTACCGGCCGAAACAACATCCAACTTATGTCTACAAAAGTTAAGTCGAGTTTTAAAAAATTGATCAGAGTTATAAGTGTTCATAATTTAATAATTACCTGTCCATGATTCCAAGCAATTGTTTACGAACATCTTGGGCTCTTTTGAGTGTACGTACTTGGACAAAATTCTCATAACACCAAGCATTACTAAACTTATTATTTTTCCAAGAGTTATACACAGCCAAAAGTGTTAAATGATCACCTTCAACTTGATTAAACTTTGCTTTTTTCTGATCAGCCAATGCTTGTTTATCTTTTGGTCTATAAAAAACATTTTGAACAGAAAGCATGGATACAATTGTTAATATCTCTTCGGAACATTGAAGATGAACAGACATTATTAACATTTTGGAGAGATTTGGTTCCAATGGAAATTCTGCCATCTAAAATAACATATAAAATAATCATTTATATTTTACATAAAATATTCAAATTTTTTAGAACAGATACATACTCGTCTTCCCAATCTGGTAAGTAGACCTTCATCATCTAATGCACTCAAAGAATGCAATGATTCCAAGGCCATAATCAAACTTTCAACTGGTGGGGCATCCATGAAGTCAAAATGAAGTAAATCATTAATGCCCATAGTTTTTAGTTGCAATACCTAAAGAGTAAATAATTTTTAAATTGAAATTGACAAAATAGTAAA
The DNA here is from genome assembly GCA_009835225.1 of Aphis craccivora. Taxonomy (NCBI): domain Eukaryota; kingdom Metazoa; phylum Arthropoda; class Insecta; order Hemiptera; family Aphididae; genus Aphis; species Aphis craccivora. The sequence continues at coordinate 103,787 of VUJU01000329.1, read as the reverse complement.
ATTCAATATTTAATAAAACATACTGTAGTTGCTAAATTTGTGCGTTGTATTTCAGGCACAGGTGTTGGCAACATTTCATCTCGATAGGCTCTCTCTGTATAAAGCCTATAACATTTACCTGGTCCAGTACGGCCAGCACGACCAGCTCTTTGTTTGGCTTGTGCCTAAAATGACATTGTTTAAAATGTTACTACGCTAATAAAAAATACATAATTTTAAAACAATAATTTTTTTTCGTACGATGAGAATTATTAATAAAAAAATATTGAATAAGTAATATTTCAGTATATTTTTTTGAATGCACAAATTAGTGTTATCACACTAATTTAATCAAATAGATTAATTCGAAAGCCAATATCCAAAAAGTAATTACAAAACATACTTGTGAAATTGGTGTGACAACTAAAGAGTCCATTCCAGTTTTTGAATTGTAAACTTTTTGTTTTACAAATCCAGGGTCAACAACATAATAGATTCCATCAATTGTTAATGAAGTCTCAGCAATATTTGTAGCTATTACAACCTAAGCAAATGAATATAATAATCAACATATATAGATACATGTTGTAAATGAAAAAATAAATGAATTATCATGAAAATGATTTTCAAAAATAAATTTCTAATGGTTTGATAGGAAACTGTTTTATTTATACTTTTCGAGATCCAGGAGGGGCTGCTTCAAAAATTCTGGTTTGCATTTCACTGGGTAGAGCTGAATAGACAGGTAAGATAATTAACTCTGGAATATCAGGTCCTAATGACTTCATCCTTTCATATAAAATTTCACAAGCTGTATCAATTTCTTCTTGACCCGTTAAGAAAAGCAATACATCACCAGGTGGTTCACGTAAGTGTATTTGCATAATTGTTATAAGTGATGCATCTAGATAGTCAGTTTCAGGTTCTTTAGTATATAATACTTCTACAGGGAATGTACGTCCAGGAATAGTAAATATGGGTGCTTCAAAAAAGTATTGAGAAAACTTCACAGCGTCTAGAGTAGCAGACGTCACAATTAGTTTAAGTTCTTTCCTTTTTGTGACAGCTTGTTTTAATAATCCAAATAAAACATCAGTATTTATTGTTCTTTCATGAGCTTCATCCAACATGATAACAGAATAGTTTTTCAGGTCAAAATCTACAAGACATTCACGCAGCAACATACCGTCTGTCATGTATCTAAAAACAATAAGAAATAATTTGTTAGACTTAAAAAAAATAAATAACATTAGTCATACTTGATAACAGTTTCTGGACTAGTGCAATCTTCAAAACGAATAGTGTAACCAACTTCTTGACCTAATCTGCATCCAAATTCTTCAGATACTCTTTTAGCAACGGACATGGCTGCCACTCTTCTAGGTTGAGTACATCCAATTTTACCTCTTGATGTAAACCCAGCCTCAGCTAAATATTGAGTAATCTGAGTAGTTTTTCCTGAACCAGTTTCTCCAATGACAATCAAAATTTGGTTGTCAGTCACAGCCTATTATAAATGATTATGAATATATGTATATTTTTCAATCAATAATTTAAATACCACTTAAAGATTTATTATATTATATTTAGTGATGTTACAAACCCTGATTTTTAAGGTCGAACCGAACTCTTCTTTAAATTAATGAACTTGAACAGATCTGAACCTACATATTTTTAATCGAACCCGAACCGAACATTACCTGCACCGCCTGGCGTAGTGAAGTTGTATCACGGTGGGTTCAATGAAACGCGCGGTATGGTGGTATGCCACGCCACACGCTGACACTGGTCGTAACACGCAATAAATAATAATTATTATTAATTACAATAATAACGTTGGATCGTCCGATCGTTGACTTATTTTTAAATTCTCTGTATCGATTGTCGAACCAAACTATTAGGTATTTGGTTCGGTTCGAAAATCAAACAGTTTGTAACATCACTAATTACATTATATGTAATATGAATTACTTTGATAAGTTCATCTTTAAGTTTATAAATTGGTAAACTTTGTCTTTGTTCTAAGAGAGTCAAGTTGGTCTTCATTCCAAATGAACTTTTTTTACCACCAATAACATGTTTTTTCCATTCTGGTACATCTTGGGCAGTCAAACCAATTCCGCGCATGTTTGATGCCAATTGTCTACTATCATCTAAAAATTTCGGAAATTATATGAAGTTAACTTTTTATTGTACAACTACTACAACTTAATATCACTTACTATCTGGTAAAGGATCAATCCAATTTTTAGTAACATTTTTAGGCACAGAGTCCATTTCTTGTTCGCGCTGTAACATTTTATGTTCTCTACGTTCTTTGGACAATGCACTTTGCATCATGGCTGCTTGTGCAAGAGAGCCATCTGGATTTTTAACTATACGTACCTAAAAATACAAGAATATGACTAATAGATTTTTAATGGTTGAGCAATTAAAATTAAAATAAGGTGTAAGTACTAAACATAATTGTATAAAATCAATTTATGATTTTACACAATAGCCTAATAATAAGATTCATAATTTAAAAAAAATAAATAAATATAGTAAGAGTTGAATTTAATATTTTGTTCTAAGTGTATTGCATACTGGGCTCAAATCGTGAAGATTTCTACCATGCCCATGTAAAAATGGAGGTTCATCCTCAACAATTTCAATTTCAATATCTTGTTCTTCTTCAGTGTTGTCTTTGGGTAAAATACCAGTTTCTTCATCAAAATCAGGAAGTTCGCTCTTGTCAATACAATTGGCTGATAACATCTATAATAATTTAAAAAAACAAAATAACTAAGAAAATATATTATTTTTAAATATATTTATCTAAAAGTAGTTACTTGTTTTATTTCCCAGCGCTCTGGAGATGAAATCTTATTCATACGTTTTAAATTTGTCATTTCATCTGCATCAGCAATTGTCTGTAATTCCAATAAGGAAGTAGGTCTATCAGGATTACGGCCACCCATCATATCTTCGTCTTCACTAAAATAGTTAAAAAAGAGGTAAATATATTATGTTATATAAATATTTTATATCATACTCTATATCTCCAGGCTGTATCATAGGATTTAAGTCTTCTCCAGTGTCTTGATCAACGTCTTTCATGGATAATGAAATTTTTTGGTTACCGCTTATTGATAAAACCTTTACCTGTAAAAATCGACTAACTAATATTTTGACAATTCACAGTTTTTAAGCATGTCAATGTTGTTAAATGATAATTACTTACCATGACTTTATCACCTCTAGAAACAACATCACTAACAGAAGTTACTCTTCCTTTTTGACGTAATTGTGAAATGTGTACAAGCCCTTGTGATTGACGGAACATATCCAGTTGTACAAAACAACCAAAGTCTACAATATTTAATACTTTACCAGGATAAACTTTTCCCAATTCTGGAAATTTGCTTTTTGATTCAATTCTAAATAAAACAATAAAAATACATATAAACTCAATTTGTACAAAAGACCAATCTATATTAGCATAAATTCAATTTTTTTCAAAGCTATTCAAGAATATAGAAAATAACATACTCTTTCTGTCTTTCTTTTCTTTGTCCATCACGACTCCTATCTTTCAGTCTATCACGACTCCTATCATTCAGTCTATCACGACTTCTATCTCTCTGTCTGTCATTACTTCTATCCCTCTGTCTATCACGACTTCTATCCCTCTGTCTATCACGACTTCTATCCCTCTGTCTATCACGACTCCTATCCTTCAGTCTATCACGACTCCTATCTCTCTGTCTGTCATTTCTTCTATCCCTCTGTCTGTCACGACTTCTATCCCTCTGTCTATCACGACTTCTATCCCTCTGTCTATCACGACTCTGATTTTTATGTTTGTCACGACTTTTGTCTCTATGTTTTTCTCGGCTTCTACTTCTGTTTTTAGAATTTCGCCTTCTGTGCTGTCGATCATGACTCTTAGATCGACTTCTGGATAAACGTTTATCATGTGAAACATTGGTTTTGTTAATTTGGTCGTCTCCAGTGCCACTAAAAATAATTATTTAAATACATTATTATTAAATAGGTAAAAGTCTATAGTTTATTTTTATTCAACAAAATTTAATCGTACTTGGCGTTAAGAATCGGAGCAAAAGACTCTAATTCAGCCATGACAGCACTAATGGGGTCATTTTCTTCACCAACAATATCATTAGGTATAGCTAAACCAGGAAATTTACACGCCAATGTATCACTTTTGTCAATATTATCATATAGTTTATTTCCAGATTGTTTTGATGTTTTCGGTTGCATGTGCTGTATAATACGCAGCAAATTGGCAATAAATGAATCCTTGATAAAAAAAGAATTAAATATAAAATATATATGACAATTAGATGTAGGATGTTGATGAATTTTGCAATTTTCATTTGATTTAATAAAATGCTATTTCAGCTTAAAATTTGTATCATCCTCTCTTGATTCAAAATATACTAAAAAACAGCATATTGATTCAAGTTGTGAATTAAAACATGTGTACTTATTATAACTCAAAAAACAAAATGGAACATTTTTAACAATTTTATACATTTATTTTTACTGTAAATTAAACTTTAAATTTAAGTGTATAATATTGTATCTTAATTATATAATTCATATTTAAAATAACTCCAACACTTAAATCTGTAGTAATAATTATTATTTTTAAATTTAATTTTTTTCTTTTATGTATTTCAGTAGATCTTGGACATTTGCATTTATAGAGATTTTAGAGGGTTTTTTTTATGAGAATTTGCATGTTTTTTAAGCCATCAACATCCTATACTTAGTACCTAAGAATAATATTCACTAACTGAAAATTCAGCTCCATTTTTCAAAAGTGCATTTTTGAATGTTTCTAATGTGTCGTTGTTGAAAGCTAGGTCAATGATAAATTCAGCTAGAAATTTACACAATTTATAATGTATTAGTCATTAGATATTATAAATATATAATGATACATAATAGCAATATGATAGACATAATATTATAAAAAAATATCAAATTTAATCATGTCTTACCTAAATCTTTGTCGTTGAGTCCCAAATGATTTTCTAATTCGGTACATATTTTTGATACTAATGATAAATGTTCTAATTTCGTTAATTCATCCATAGTTACCAGTTAGTATTTATAATTTAGATTTAAGTCAAAACTCAAAAGCATGATCACTGGATTAGTGAAAAATATGTACACCAATGGTACGTAATATTATCAGTGAACAACATAATTTTTGTTTTTATTTAATGTTTGAAAACAATTGATACAGACTAGGAGTCCCAACGTTGCGGAAAATTTTCAGTTTGGTTTCTGTTAGGTTGGCGTCGTGCTTATCATTGAAACGAGAGACTTTTCAATACGATTCTCAGTCAAATCACTATTATTACTATTATTATTATTATTATTGTAATTTATAATACCTACACATAAAAAATTCATATTTTATTTTTTAAATAATTGAGACTTTAGTCAATGTTATCTTTATTTCGTTTAAGTTTTCTTGTATGTTTGTATTAAGGGTTAATAACTAGTGTCAGTGTCAAAGTATTTATTGCGAAATTCAATAATTCATAAATGCAGACTACAAAAAGAAAAATTAAAATAATGAATATCAACGCAGATATTATATTATCCATTGGAATTCGCCCATGAACATCATTATGTAAGTGTATTTTTCTATTATTTCATTAATTTTCTCTATTACTGAATAAAGATAACAATTAAATAAAATCACATAGATCCCTTTATTATAGTACTCATACCTACTTGATAGAACACAAACATGTCTAGAAGTAATCTATTGTTTTCCTCGTTATGTTTAATACTTATTTGAGTTTTACTTGCTGTTTAAGTAATTATATTGATATAACTAAAGTGTTAAATAACTTGATGTTAGTTTGTGGACATGTAGCAATAAACGTAGGTATTGCTATAATTTGTTAACTACCTACCTACTTCATAGTTAGGTAGGTACACAAGTTGTATTGTATTATGTTAAATATTTTGGTACTGTGATTTTCTTTAAGTAATTAGTTTGATGATTATGTGTTGGGAATCTAATACAAACATATTTAGGTGAAATTTAATTTATCTTTAAGGTATCTAAATATATAGGTAGTTATAGCACTTATACATTGAATTTAGTTAGGTGTCAGCGTTTACTTTTAGGTGCTGTTTATACAATAATTATAACCATTTAAAAACAGTGTTTTCAAGTTCATATTGTTTCATTGAAATTTTGAATTTATTGGGTTAATAGATAAAAATAAAAATAATTAAGTTTCAAAGTAAAATAAAAATATCTCTTAAACTTTAATTAGCAACTTAAATAATTGCACCTACCTATTCAAAAAACTATTGACCTTGTAACTTTGTTATTTTAAATAAGTAGTA
>VUJU01000329.1:16033-97359 GCA_009835225.1 Aphis craccivora | reverse complement strand
TATATATTTTAAAGTTAACCTTGACCTACATAAATAATAATAATAATCATAAATGATTTCATTTTCATTTATTATGGAGTAGATATATTAAAAAGTGAATTTGTTAACATGTATTTATTTGACAAATATTGAACTTCTAATTTTAAATTTAACTTGTACTTCTATTTATAAATACATATTAAAATAATTTAATAAGTAATTACATTTATTGGACTAATTACATTTTTAAATTGTTATATATACATGTATATACCATTATACCTATATAGGTTAGTGTTATTACAAATAATATATTTACCTTTAGATAGGATTAAATGATTAATCGCTGATAATTATCATATATACATTTTTTCATAACAATAACGAAAAACAATAAATTAGTTTGAAAATTCATTTATTTAATTTTTGTTAGTTTGAATTATAGTTTTGTTTGTAGGTATTCTTAAATTCTTTGTTTTTATGAAGTATTTAATTTTATTTTTTATTATTTGAAAATAACTAATTTAACTGGGTGGTGATATTAATTGAAATACCAGTGTGTTGAACAAACTGGAATTAGGTATACTACACATGAAGGTACCTAGTTGTATTTTTTTTTGAAATCAATAAGAAATGTTATGACTCATGATTGATTATAAAGCTTGGTGATATTGTAAATATTTTTTAGATTCTGAACGGAGTGATAAATGTATTGATTTTACAATGATGTTTGTGTGTGTGTGTTTTTTTTTTTTTGTGTCTGTGTCAGCATAACTAGTCGAAATAATGCTCCAATTTCAAACTTTGGGGCTGGTTTCCGATGTAAAAGTGAATATCTTTGGTGCATTATAGAGGTCAAAAGTAAACATTTTCCAACAGTTTTCAAAAAAATCGAGAAAAACAAAAAAAAAAGGACGGAAAAATGGGAATTTTTACGCAAAACCAGTTTTCGACCGAATCTATTTTTTTTTATGGTTTTTATTCAAAAACTAATCACTGTAAATACTTGAAATTTTCACCAAATGTTTATGTCAGTGTTATATATATACAGTTAAATTTTCAAAAAATTTTGAGTTTTTTGAGTTTTTTATAGACCATAGAAATTTTCGATTTTTATGAGAATTTTTTTTTGAAGTGTCGGTAAAAAAATTTTGGATGACCAAAAACACTTGAAAATTTAATACAAGGTTCCTTATGAATTGTTCTTATTGTTGCTAAAAAAAATTAAAAATCGTTACCTATTCAAAATTTTTTTTTATATGCGTTTATAGTTCAAATTTTTACGAAGTCTGTGGAAAATAATAACTCGAAAATTTGCAAGTAATTTTGAAGTTGAAAAATCATACAATTTATTGTGTTAATAACTAAGAATTAAAAATACAACACTAAGTTTTCCATAAGTTTTCCTTCAAGTATCTATAGAGAAAACTCGAAGTATCACTATAGGAAAAATTTTAAGTGTGTTTGAATTTTAAAGTTTTACGAAATAGCGTAACGATAACGATTTATCCTCAAACGATTTTAATTATTTGTTATTATTCAAATAGTATAAGTCGTAGATACTTAAAATAATACTTTACCAGTTATTTAGATTGGCTTTTTCTTTACGTGCTTTATTTTTCAAAATATTTTGACTGTTTTTGAGCTATTTATAGACAACTGAAATTTTCAATTTTTCTGAAAATTTTTTTTTGAAGTGTCGATAAAATTTTATTGGCCCTATCAAAATACTTGACAATTTAATGCAAAGTTTCTCATAAGTTATTCTTATAATGATTAAAAAATTATAAGATTACATAGGCCCATTTTTTTTTTTATTAGCATTTGAAGTTCAAATATTGACAAAATTTACAGGTTTGTAAAAGTTTTAGGTCATTCTATTAAAAGTATTGGATGTATTATCTCGTTATTTTAAATTGTTGATATTAATATAATACAAAACATATTAAAATAATACCTACTCTTATTTACTGTAGTTACTAGTTAGTACTTCAGCAATAATAGGTATGCAACTACGTCGTGTATTGGATCATCTCGTTAAAATATAACGATTACGTATCATATCATACACATTTCTACAATATATTATCGACTGCACGAGATAGTTATTTAATATTTTTGCATTCCACATGGTTTACTATCGTGCAATGATATATTATTGGCATATGGTATACAGCCATACAGACGGGTTGACCATGGAAGTCTTATCACAGATACCTATAATTGACTTTGGAATACATGTTAAATTTGTATATATGATATTTTTATCAGGCAAAGAAACTCGCCTGCTGGAAGAGCCAGTCGCTTAATATTCTTGAGATATTGCAGAACCCAAAATCGAAATAGCTACAAAACCTTTTTGGTTTTTTTTGGAATTTTTTTCTTTACTTTACCGAAGGGCGTCGCCTCGTATGTTTGCTAGTGTCGACGATAATATTGTTGTTTTATTTTTTTGTTGGTATCTGCATACGTCGTTCGCATTTGGCCGCAAAACACCCGTAGTGTACACGACGAGTATGAAATAAGTGTGCGCTCGCGCCCGTGTGTGTATGTGTGTACAGTGTGTACAGTTGTTGACCATTTTCTCTTGTCGACCAGCGAAACTTAACGACTATAAATAGCCCCACCGCGATCTGTCTCGCCCCCGCCTGCACCATGTTGCGGGGCAGTGGTTTAGAGCTTTTTTGTGTCATACGAAAACAAATGACTCATTTTATGTTTGGCGCTGGCACATGGTTTATGGCCTTATTTTATTATTTGGCTTAACTGGAACGACGCCGTTTGCACGCTCACAAAGTACTGATATTGGCATATATAATACATATATATATAATGTTATGTACATCGACCATCGGCTTCTGCATATTATTATTGTTATTATAATATGTTGTTTTTTTTTACTGCGCGTGATGGATTTTCCTAAATTCATAACGTATGGATAGCGCTTCTTTACAGTTATAGTACGTTCTGTCCCATCAGCAGAAATCGTGTTGCCTGCAGTATAATATATTAGTTATAATAATTCGCTTATATACTTACTCGTATGTATATTATATTTTCGCCAAGTTTGTTTATGAGTATTTGCCATTTTTGTCTCCATTATAAATGTTACAATTGTTTGAAATATATGTCTTCGTACGCGTGTTCAACTGTATGTAATTTTGTATAAAGTCTTATGCTCTTTATGCGATTAATGTAACAACGTTACATACGTTTCTATATAGATACTTGTAAAATAGTCCATGCGACCATATAGACTTTCTTCTTCTTCAAATTTATTGTATTTAAGTCGATAATAATAAAACTGATCAAAGTATTTAGTATATAACTTGGTTTTATTGTCAAACATGAATTTTATTTTTATAAATACAATCCTATGGAACTAAATGGAACAACATACTATGTATAACGTTCGCTGATCATTTATATTTGAAAATTAAAAGAAATATGTAGTCGTAGCATATAAGACACATATTTCTACTATTGATTGAGACTTATAAATTGTATTACTTCAATAATAATTAATGCACGAAAAAACAAATTAATAATTTTTTAATTATTATATTGAATATGCACTCATCATTATAATATTAGATTATTTATTATGAATTTGCTTCTATAATTTTGAATTTTGTACTATATTTTTATTGACAAATTATTATAACTTTGAATTTTATATTATATTTATGATCTGTATATTTACTTCCCCTATTTTACGAGCTATATATTGTATTCGTGTATATATTAACATGTGTGGGCAACGGGTACATTTTCCTCTAGGTAGTTTGGGGGGAATTGGTATAAAAAAGGTACTTTTGGGGGCAATTGGTACATGTCCAGCGGCCTTTGAGGTATAATGTCGTATGTGGTGTAAAAGTTGTCTAAGAACAATAAATAGGTCGCCGCTACCGTTGGTTATCGTAATATTTACTCTATGGTCTTCGATCTGTTAGACACCTATTAGTCAAACCTATATTAAAATGTTAGGTGGGTATATTAGCTATGTTGTATATGAGTATATATGTGTTGTGCGCGACTTTTACGTAATAATAAGTTAACGTACCTTGTGCTTTGCGTAGTGTGTGTGCGTAAACGTGTTTGACCGTTACGTGGGTGGTAAAATAGCTTTTGGTTGAGAACTCGACAAAATATAAACGGCTTATGAATATTTTTAGACTAGAAAACAGCATTCTTCAAACTACCAAATTGCATATTTACTTAATGACGAGATAACAATTATTGCTGTCGTAATGTCGTGACTCGTGTCTGATACGCGCAGTAAAAATATAAAATATAATATTATATATGTAATATGAATTGTATGCGTTTACAAAAAACGTCTTATATAACAGAGGTTTTCAACCTTTTGAGACCGCGACTCTTAATAATTTTTGACGACCCTCATGTAATGTAAGCAGTAAAAAGTTAATATAAACTATTATGATTATTATTTTAATAAAAAATTAAAATCTAATAATTATGAAAAAAATATTTAAAATAGATTTTATAAAGAAAAATGTTCATTATATAATATTTGTTTAAATTAGGTTATGTATTGTCTACACTTAGGTTAAAAATTACTGTTGTATAAGCTTTTTAGATGTTTTGAATTATACATTAAAAATTGCGTGTCGTGCTGTGGCGTTCGTTGTCGCGTGTACAATCATATTATTATGTTCCATTTTTTGTATCGACAAAACGACTAAAGTTGAGATTTTTATGTATTAAAAAGTATCCATTCGAGTGTATGTACTATTTTATAAACGTAGCTCTCCACTGGTGTTATTTTGGATATTGTTTAAAAACCCCTCCAACCTTTTGCGATAAAGGTATGACCGATATTGTCGTTTTGGCTTTCCGTGAGCGGAGCAATGAGCAGATACCTCGGACTGTCATATTTTTATTGCCAGTGGAAAGTCAGACTAACAGCTGTTTCCACTAATAATAATAATTAATACTATCATCATTATTATATTATGATAATAGCTATTTATTACCGTATAAATATATAATGTTCATTAATAATATTGCTTATAATAATTTCCTTTTGTTTGTGCAATATAAATAATACTAGCGAAAAATAAGCATACGTGACATTTGCAAATATTAACTTAGGTATATGATAAGCTTACGGGAGTGTGCACTGTGCAGGTACTTAAAATAATATTAATATATTGCAGTTGTTTCGGTTAAGGTTTGTTACTAACTGTTCACAGTGTACCTATACCTATGTCCTATATAGAAATGTACTACAAAAAAGTGTTAGGTATTAATTTTTTGAAAATCTTTAATATATCTATTTTTTATTATAAGCGATTTAGCTGATATTGAATGAGTATATTAAATTAATATATTTTTGAACTGTTGATATATACATTGAAAATCTGAAAATTATGTAAGCAAATATATTGTTTTTGTATGTTTAAAGTTAAAATTTGAATGAAAATATGAACCTGTACATTTAAACGAAGAGTAATGACGTTAGGTAATAATTTTTTTATAATTAAAACACATTATTCTTATAAAGACATGAAATACACGTACCTACATTATAAATTTTAACTATTTGCAATAACAGTGGCAATAACTTTTCAAAATGTGTAAATTAATTATTAACCTAACCTAACCTAACCTATGATCTATTATTACCATTATACAATTTACACTGTTTTATATAATAGGTATGGTATTGACTCAAAAGTTATAAAAATAATATAATACGTAAATATTAATAGGAAAATAAATTACTAATTAGTAATTGCAGTATAAAAAAAAGGTAGGCCAAGGGAGTATTGCTATGTTATACAGTAGGTTCCGAGTGGGTCATTGTAATGGATATATTCTTAATTTAAATTCAATTTTATCTCATTGTATACAAAAAACGATTTTGAGCGGAAATCGTGTCATTCTATATCACTAAGTGTATCTCATAAGCCATAGTATGTTTTTTTTAATATTGGTTTAGATACGTATGAACAACTATTATGATCAATTTTGTACTTATTACATTTTTAAATTTTATACATTTTTTAACTACAATTTTTTTTTTAAAAACTAAATGTAAAATCAATATATTCATCGCACTGCTTAGAATCTAAAACAAATCATGAAATATACTTAGTGATATTGGCTGACAAATCGGGATAAGTTACTATTAGAAACATAATTTAATAATCAAAAGTTTGTTTACTTTATCCTTTAGTTAATTGTTATAGCTATATTAAATGCAATTATATAACGTTGATCGTTTTGAATTATAAATATTAACGTATGGTATTTAAAAAAAAGTTTAGGATTCATTAAGTAAAAAATATACTTATTTATTCTATGCATGGTTTATTGTAAGAAATTTTTTTTACTCTTTTTATATTTGTTGTTAAGATAATAGGTTTTTTGTGAATTCCAGTTGGATATTTTATTAAATTACTTTACTACAGATACAATATATCATTAAAATAGCTGATGAGGATTATCATGTTCGTGTTTTCTGTATATCATGCCAAAAAATCTTAACCTAAACACAAATAGTTTTTAATTATTAATTTGAATATCTTCACTAAAAATACTACGTGAACGTCGTGTTTAAAATTTGAATGAATGATTTAATTATCCCCGATGTTGTAGTATTATAATTTTAGTTTCATAATTTTTTACTGGTATTGTGTACCTATGTAAAAAAACAAACGAATGTGATAATTCAAGCCTCGATTATTAAAGTGTAGTTATAGTAAGTCTAGTATTATACTATTATAGTGTAGGTTTTAATTTTCTGGTTATATTTTTATAAATTAATTCTGTAGTATAATGTCTATATTGTTTCATTTTTTATGCGTGTATCCACATTATTTAATAATTTATACTTGGAAATTATATTGTACATCGGAACTATAACTTTGAAAGCTCATTTATTTCTATCAACAGTCAATAAATAACGGGAAAAATACACAGATTTACAATATATTATAGTTAACGATAAATGTGGTGTTTTTATGAACAATATTTACGATGTAGAACGATCGCAGTAATCGAGTTTTTCTTTACTGCCTCTTTACATGATGTAGTTCTGCATTTATTATATAATATTAGGTATTAGGTAGGTGCTGTATAGTACATATTTTTAAATTTATTTTTTAGAATTTTTTGTTTTATCTAGATACATTATAATATATTATTATTTACTAATATCATTGTATCATTTTTGTATTTTGTGTATCATTCAATTGAGCTCAAGCTCTCATACTCTTTTAATATGCGTATCCAGTTAAAATAGGTAAAGACTTTAGTAAGTTATATATATATTTATATTTAATTATAATTCGTGTGTATCTGAGTGTATATGTATAAGAAAATCTATATAATAGAAAATCTAGAACATTAACGTTTACTATATTGCATTAAGTGCGTGTTTTAATGGGTTGTCTTTTATTTTATTTTTTTTATCTTATCCTGTCCCTTAAAAACACACTGCGCACTCTCACTCGCCACACACTATTCTAGATTTTATACAGCGTGTGTCACATGAGCATTGTATCTGGGGCGTAAAGAAATAAACATTGGTTGCGAACGTCATTTGCAGGTTTTTTTGTATATCCCCACCAGAATTTGAAATTTTGCGTCAAAAAAATCTGTTGTCGAAATTATTAAATCATCCAACTTTTTCGTCATTATATCTATGCTATTCTGTCAGTCCAGCATACAGTCGATTCGTTGTTGTCGTCAGTGGATCTGGAACTGCTCTTAGTGCGGATTATAGTTGACAGTTGGCACTCAGGCTCCATTTGTTTTTCCCTACTGTTTCGGTGACTTAAATTTAGAAATGGTGACTTCCCGTTCAGCCTACATTTTTTTTAAATTTGCCCCCCATTTTTTAATGACCGTGGGCGGAGTTTAAGCTATCTGAATTTGGAACTTCAATCATATATGACACGAATTTGTAGACGCCCATAAAAACGCGTCATTCAAATAAATAGACTTATATATCCCTGCCTGTCTAATTAGCTGGGCCAACACTGAAATAATATAAGTGGGTCAACTGCGAGTAAAAGAATTCCACCCTATTTCTAAATTGTCGTTATTGACAGGGTACTTATTGCACTTTTGCATAGCAACAACTATAACTAACTATAAATGTGTTATTTTACGGATGCATGATTTTGCATGTAAGTAGTAGGAGGTTATTATTAGTTTAAACCAAGTCAGTCAAGTATTAGTTTAAGAAAAATAAGTTAGTGAAATTTTTTAGGACAAAATTAACTTAAGTTAAATTTTGGTTAAAAATTGTATAAAATGTGATTTTTCTTTTAAAATTATTTTCTTGAAAACTTTTGAAATTTTGAATGAAATAGCTCATTATTTAAAAATTCGAATATTTTTTTTAAGAAATTTAATGTATATAAATTAAATTTCAACTGATAATTAATTAGTTATAACTTATAGCTTGTATTTTAATATTTCTTTTAGTTGAGAAATAGTGTACATTTATCAGGGTACTTTGTGTCCTTAGTCCTTCATTCCTCTCATTTAAACTTAAAATATATATAATTGATGGTAACGATAAGTACTATAGTAATATAGACTGTAGAATAGTATCAATATAAAATTTAATATAATTTTTGTAATGACTTAAAATTATCTTCAAACAAATATATCCAACTCCGTTGTAAGTTTTCTAAAAAATGCTTATTTACTAAATATAAATACTCTGCAATATATTTAAAAAAATAATGTAGTTTTGAATAAACTTTATCCTTGAATTTTTGATAATAATGTACCTATATAATTAGTGTTAAAAATAAAAAAAATCTAATAAATAAGTAATTATTTAAAAATATTTATAAATTATCCTTGTCTGATTTAAAGCTTATATAAGTTACAACTAAGTACTTTTTAAAAAAATGACTGTAATAAATAAAATACAAATTTTTAGAGTAATTTTGTAATATTGTAATATAATTTGTATACAATTTGATATTTAAAAGATATAATAGTTAATTAAAAAATTTCGACAACATGTTATGTTTAATTTAACTTTTAGTTCAAATTAAAGTTCAACCTTGAAACAGTTATTATTTATTACATTTAATTATAGTCGAAAAATTTGTTTAAATATTATTATTTTTTTTACTTTATTATATTATTTTATACATGAAATGTATATGTACGTATGTATGTAAATAATTTTAAGATTCCATTAGATTTGCTTGGTTTATTGACTTCTATTTAAAAATAATATATTTAGGATTTGTTTAACAATAAATATTAACATCTACGTTTCGCTTTAGTGCTTTAAAGGAACAGGATGTTTGTCCCCTTAGGTTAGATACACAGTTTTAAAATAGAAATTCAAAGCATTTTTTTGCGAATGTTCTTTTTGTTGCTCACATCAAAGCTAGGTATGTCTGTTTGTATTTGCGTATTTGACAATAAGTTAAAGAAACTAAAAAATGTCTAATAGGAAGGTCTATATTTGATTTCAATTATTTGATGCGGTTCGTCAAGTTGTAATAGTTGTAAGTTATAAAATGGCTCGCAATACTGTAGATTATTATTATATATGCATAATAATTGTATAATATTTAAAAGGTCCAATACTATAATATAAGTTAAAAAATATTATGTTTTCGTCAAATCTAATCATATTCAGAGGAAAAAATAATATCAAAATATGTATACTTTATAAACAGACAGTAGTTGAAGGCATTGTGTGGTTATGGCCTAGAAAATGTTAGTGGTTGGTAGGTACATACTTTTTTACATTATAAAATATGATCACTTCATGTAATTTTAAACTGAAAATACTATATGGGCACCTTACGATGTACATAGGTCTTATGGACGTAGTTCCCCCTTATCTATGCCTATTATTTTAACACAATCGTTCTTTTTTTGGAGTGATAAGTTAAAAAATATACATTCTCCAGACAATTTATGCAAAACAACTCATTAACAATACAACCATGTAATTTAAATTGAGAGACATGTCATAGTTAAGCAACATCTAATGTTTACATTTAACATAATAATGACCACATTATTTCAAGTACTTTCATTGTAGAAGTATAATGGTTGAAACATTCTATAATATTAATAATAATTCGTTAAACACTAATCTTTTTCTTTCTACATTTTGGCAGTGTTTTAATTTGTCCGATAATAATTTTGTTCTTTAAATTCACTTTTGATTATTAACATTATTTAAATTGTATGTAAAGAATTTTTGCAGCTGCTACACTACACTAAAATGTTGTTTATATTTTTGGCTTGCAACTCTTATCGTTTTGTTAAAAATTGCAGATATATTTCCCTTTATATAGGGGTTATTTAAAATGTACGTGTTGTTAAGTATACGCGTGTGCATTACATAATTCCGATGGTCGTTGCGCAATTAATTTTTTTACTCCTTCCAGCAATAACAATAATAATAAACAGAGAAAATGCTCGCCAATATATGTCCGCATCAGCGATATTTCATATCTTGATAAAAATAGAATTATACACACAGACGTCTTACAAATTTCTTGATGTTAATTTTTTCATTAGATTTGAATGAAAATATAACTTTTTGAGGTTCTTGTAATTTTTATTGTGACCACGTGTTTATGGGGCGTAATAAGAATGATGCGTGGTAAATTACAAAATCTTTTTTGGATTATTGAATCCAACTTTCTTTAGCGAAGGTTTTTTTAACGTTGTCGCAGTCATGTCAAAACACTTAAAAAAATAAAGTTATAATAAGCTCCAGTTTACACGTATGAATAATATTTACATGCATATGATAAATGTAAATGAAATAAAATAAAATAAATTTAAAAGTTCGGGGAATTTCAGGCGTCAAAATAAATTACACTTGTGTACGTGGGGCGTCCGCACGGCAGCAGTGGGTTTATGGTATATACGGTGTGTTACAGGCGTACGTGTCCTGATGTCGATGCCAGCAAATATGATTTGTGAGTCGGTGGAAATTGTCACGTTAAACGTCTGTAGAGACTTTTTACGTACATATTTTTCTTTTATATAAATAAGCACATGTTGTCAAAATCATATAAATTGTCACCCCAAAATTACAACTACATGTGTGCTTGTTATATTTAATGATTTATAACGTTTTGTTACCTTAGTTTTGAGGAGAAAAGAACCCTATTCGTCTTTTACTTATTTCTACTATATTTCTCCCCTTTTATACTGGTCAATTAAATTCTGGTTTTTTTTTGTTGTCTTAAAATTTGGTTTCGCGGTGTTTTTTGTTCACCGTCGCTGCTTATTTTGCAATATATAAGTTCTGAAGATGCAAGTGCCCAAAGTTTTGGAGGATAAATACCTACGATCTTCAGAAATATATATGTTTCTACAAAATAATCAGCAAACTTTTGTAGTCTTTCATCGATCGAACACTTGCTCATAAAGTCGTCGGTGAAACAATCAATTTGTTTTTTTTAAATATTTAATTAAAAATTGATTACCTAATTATTTTGTTATTTTAAAAATCATTACCAAGGGGTTGCCAAAATATAGAAACTGAAATTTGTGGTGGCGGTAAAAGGAAATATATATTTTTGTACTGGCGGTAAACGGAAAGGTCAATTTTGGCGGAAAACGGTGACGCCCGTCTATAAAGGTAGTGTGATTTAGTGTATATATTCTTGTTATTTTTTTGAATTTAAATATTAAAATACTATTACTTATGGATTTGAGTTCTACACAATCAATCGTTAAATTTACGCGTTACATTTTTTATGTTATCAATAGATCAATCAACTTCTTCTTAATACGAACAATTTTCGTTTTATTTAGTTTTAGAATACAATGTTTGAAATTTATGTCACATTTATATTTTCAACACAGTGAACCATATAAATAATAATACATGATAATATATATAATAGCTTTGCATTTTTTATCGCTCATGTTTTATGAATTTATTATTCATCTTGTAGCGTTTGCTGAATTATATATATATATAAATACATTTTCATTGTGAATAAATAATAAAATATGTTTAAAATGTATGACAATTTTAACGAGTAAAAATGAATTCATTATATAATGTATTGGAAATTAAAATTAAACATTCATGCAAGAAGTTAAATAGAAAAATGTTAAAACTTTTATGAAATATGTTAAAAAAGAGAGGTTAAAATGTATTTGAGGTGTACATTTTACCAAATTGTTATTCGATTAATATTAATATTTCGATTATTATTAAATGATGAGGTAATTATTCTTTTATAGTTAAATTATAATTCATTAAAATGTAATAGTTTAAATGATATAATGCGAGAATAAACTAACAAAAACTTTGAACATTTTTAACAATTAAACTTTTGTTTCACGAAAATTTAATTTACAAAACTATAGTAATAATTAGGCTCTTATTATTATTTTTTTCATTTTATTTAATGCATTTATTTTTTCACTAATTAAATAAAATTGTTTAATTTTCTTCAAATTAACAACTTTGGTTTTTACAAAAAAATTCGATTTCTCCTGGTGTTTGCCGTATTTAATTTGATTAATACACCGGAACACTGAAATCTAAAAATTTGTATGCCAACATTTTCGTCTGCCCGTCAACCAAAATTTATGTTTAACGAGGTTTTGCCAAATAACCACCGAGTTTAACATAAATAACTGAAGAAACCAATAAAAATGCTGTTCGTCCATAGCTCTACACCCACGGCTGGGTTGAAAGATAATTTCTTTTCAACTGGATCATACAGCCAGTAGAGTCTTGTAGATCAGCTGTATTTTATGAAAAATTATTTTTAATAAGTTTATTTAAAACGAATGCTTGTAAATGATAATTTGGTCGAGAAATAGATGTACATAATTTTATCTTGAAAATAAAATTCACGGTCTTATAATGCATTTTTCTAATGATATTTTGTGTTTAATTACACCAGTAATTCTTAAACGTATATCAAATGATTTTTTTCACATCACCTATCAAATATTGAAATTCAAACATATCTTATGTATTTACCCTAATGTTTGAAATAGCTATTGAACTTAAAGATATTTTTTGATTACCTAATATTTATTTTTGTAAATAATCATATTCCTAATTTGATGTATTACTATATTTCATGCATCTAATTTTATATTTCATTTTACAATTAATTTAGTTATGGAAAATACAGTAATAAAGTGTATTCTATAACATTTATGACACAGGGGAATGGTTTGTATAAGCTTTAAATACGTATTATTGAAATACACCATTTATTTATTTATTTAAATATAAAAAATATTCTGCTTCAGATTATTATAAAAAAAAAAAAAATGGCTTCCTTTAAAAACCATAAATTGATGGTGGTTTTATGAACAAACACAAGAATGAATTAATAACGGAATGTAGTTTAAAATGTAAAAATTGCATATTCATTAAATTTTTCAAAATTTTAATTTAGATAAAAAATAAAATACTTTTTGAAATAATGCTATTGTATTCTAAAAATAAAATAGTTTTATACTTTGTTTTATGTAATTGTTTTGGTGACGGTAATAGATAGATTTATGTTAATTGTTTAATTATTTTTAGACGTTTGTTATGTTAATTCTTTACTATATAAGGTGATTTATCAAGCACACTAACTTCTTTTCCTTTTTAAATAACGCAATTATTCAATATCTGTATTTTGATTCAATTTCACTTAAAGGCTATAATATATAAAACATTATATTTAAACTGTTGAGGTTTTTTTTACTATTACCTACTTAAGTTGTGTTCAGTTGTTATGTACAAGCTTCTATTTTTAAAATTTCAATCCCTTTTTCTACTATAATTTATTTAGTAGATGAGTTTCTGCAATTTAAAAAAATATTTTTTTTCAATTTCCGTGTCAAAATAAAAATATTAATGAGTAGTTTTTAGAGTTATTTAACATTTTGTAATAAGGATAATATAGGTTAGTGATAATGGGTTTATTATAAGTTATTTATATTAATCTATCAATATTTATGATTATAAAAATATTTCAAGTAAAATAAATACTATATTTGATGTTACAATAATTTTTGATAACTTTATTCTTGATATAAAATATTTAATAATTGAAAAATTACTTGTTTGAATTTTGATTTAGAAAAATTAAGATTTGTTGAAAATTAACCCACTAAATAAATTACATTATAAAAAAGGACTCTCATTTGAAAGATAGAAGTTTGAATCTCCATTCTCCACAGGATACTCGATAATTAGTATACTTATTTTAATTATTTAAAAATACACTATTCAAGTATATTTAAAATTTCCAAATATCAGAAATTGAATAAATTCATTATTAACTGGAATATTAGCGAACTATTTTGTATAATTCCTTTATTAAAATCAAAATTTAATCATTTACGTGTTTTTATTGAGCATTGGGTATAATTAAAAATCCTGCTGTTTTAGTTATAACATTTCCGATTAAGTTTTACTGTAAAAAAATCAGTGTTGAAAAGAGTAAAGTCTCAGTTTGAGTTTTCTTTTATCGAACGTGTGAAATGTCCATGAATTATACCAGTGGACAGAATATAGTATAATGTATAATAATGACATAATGTTGTAATGTGCATACTATCAGTGTTTATATATCTATATATTCCATAGGGTAGGTATATAATATTATATACTACATGCACATATCATACTCGAGACATGAAATTATAAACTCGTCAAACTGTCAACGGCTGTTGGTATACAGTGTGTGCGTTTATTTATTGATTTACAGATTTTGCGAGAACAACTTACCATGTATTATAGCGTGCGTGTATTATTATATTATATCCGTCGCGATGAAAAGTCGGAGAAATCGCGTGGGTCCGCTGAAAACGACCAAAGACGTTTTCACGGTGTAGCAAATGAGCTGATTTGGTAGGGGAAAACATTATATTATTATTATGTTCTGGCGTGAAAAGTTTTGGTGCGTGTTGTATCTACGCGGTCACCCAGCTCGTTTTGTCCAATGGTCTGTTGTTGTCCGGAGGCGTCTGGAATTGTTGTTTTAGATGGATCCGAGTGTGTGTTGCTAGTTTCAAAAATAAAAAATCGCAATAATCGCTGTTGTCGGGTCGTGTTTTTTTGGCGGTGAAGAAAGGAAAAAAATGTCCGTTACATGTGCCAATTTATGTGGGCGAATAGACCGTAAATGCACAGTAATTTGTTGTGCATATGTGTTGTCACAAACAACGTCCGACTGCCATCCCATCGTCAGTATGATTATATTGTGTGAAATTTCGTTGAAAAAATCGTTCTTTCTTTACTTTTCTCATTTCACTTTTTTCCGCTACGGGTACCTAATAGGTACCTATAGTATATTATATTGTACATTAATACATTATTATCATGGTACAGAACAATCGACTGGCTTCCCGTGTGATTCTCCATAATAAGTTATAGACCGTTTGCAGTTTAGTCCTACGTTGCTACGTGGTGTCTGTAAAGATCGAGAAGACTTTTTGATTATTTTTTAATTATTTGTTTCCACTATTCACATAGACAATGAGGGTCATGACGACTAGAGCTAGAATTTTGATGACTTTTGCATTTTTTCCTTTAAATGCTATAATACCTATAGTTCTATTCAAAAACTAAATTTGTTTCGTTGTGTAATAATTTAGAATATTTAGTTTTTATTTTGCATTTTTCATATTAAATTCATTTTATTGCATTTTTAAGCTCGTTTTTACAAAATTACGTCAATTTTGTGTATTTAAACTCATTTTTGTTTTTATCAAGCTTTTTTTAATATGTGTTGTAATAATCCCAATTACCTACTCAAGTCCATTAATATTAAAAAGTATACGAGTACTATAATTAATTGTCGATGTATCTGATAATATTAAATATCGGACTAACCCAAAACTATATATGTATACAATACAAGTTTAAGTATAGTGAATACGACACGTAACTACGTGGTTCCACATCGATCATAACTGTATAGACCAGTGTTTCCCAACCCTTTTTTACTCAACTCCTCTTTCAGATTATAAAAATCTCATACCGCCCCCCCCCCATCAATCAATTTTTTCAAAACATTAACATTTTAGTTTTTAATAAGCTATTTAATTAAAGAAAAAATATGATTTAAAATTTTAATGCTACAATTTAGTTAATTTTATATTTAAATACCTATTAGTTATATGAATAATAAAAACGTAAATGATAGATGAGCGCCTCCCTTGGGGCCCTCCTCAGAAAAACGCCCTTTTAAAAATAAAAAATGCCCACAAAGGGGCGGTAGTGCCCACGTTGAGAATCACTGTTGTAGACAATACTGAACAAATAATATTATAATACAAATTATATTAAAAAAGGTATTATACTTTAAAAATCTTAAAAATGCCAAAAGTTAAGTCAACAGTATAGGAAGCCATTTACGTAGTTTTGTGAGTGAGTTTGGTGTCAATATTTTTTCTACAGACGGTATGATACTTTTCTGTAAAGTTTGCAATGTTGCAGTTGCCTCTGAAAAAAAGTTTACAATTCAACAATACATCAATTCACTCAAATTTGAATATATTTGTTAAATTTACTTCTGAAAACAAATGTTTACCTATTTTGTGTAGTATAAAAAATGAATAAATAATTTTAAAATTTAATTTTTTTAGTTCATCTAAGTACATTTTTTAAAAGTTTTTACGTCATTTTTGAATTTTTTTTTAGTGAATTTTTTAGTATATTTAGATCATTAAAATCCTAGCTCTAGTCATTACCATTAAAATATACTCATGAATGTTACAGCGTTGCTTCAATGAGTTGCTCATTTGCGTCTTCGGGTTCATACTGCTGAGTGTAAACGGTCAATCCATATAATATATTGTTTATTTATGTTAAATACATAAAAAAACTGCACTTTCCCTTTATTGAATTATAAAACTAGTATGTTTTTAACAACTCTATTAAATCGAAAAAACCAAATGCTAAAAATATGTTTAGTATTTTAATTTTCACTCTGGTAAAGTAATAATGCTAATGTGTTTTTATAAATAAAATATTAATACTTAAAACATAAAATCTGATTTGACGTGCATTGTAGTATAAAATATAACGTTTTTTTCTTTTTTGGTACTTACAATTGTACCATATAGATTGAGGAAACTCTATTTTCTTTTTTTTTTGTATACTTTCAGTACTTACACACATATATGAGTTAACAGTCATCATTTGAACATATTTTTGTTAGTTAGGCATTGATAATCTAAATTATTGAAAACAAAAGTATAATGATTATTTTAGTACGCCATGAGTAATTGATGAACATATATAGTTAATTGCTTGTTAGACATAAAAACGATACACAATGAACATTAATAATATTTTAAATATTAACAATTTTCCTATTAAATATCATTGATAATTTTTAAATCGAGGTACATGAATAAATACTTAGTTCTTAAGTATATACTCATAATAGCTATTATTCACTTTTACTTTAAAAATATTATATTATCAGTTAAAGTTAAATTGTTTATTGTTTGGTAATATTTGTAATATTTTTTCCTTTTTGGTAATATTTAAAAATATTTAGTTGGATTTTGTTAACTTAAAAAAGAAGTTTTTAAGAATGTGAATAGGTATGTGTATTAGCTTACACATTTGGCTCACAGTTCCTGTGGTGTTAACGTAGTTTTAGTTAACTTTCATAATTATTGATGTTTACTTATCTATACGATTAATTTAGTTAATTTAAATTAGTATTTAGAATCTAGATAAAATATAAATAGTTTTTTTTCGGAGAGAACGTGGTATGCAGGTATTCGTAATAATAAAATAACAGAAAATTATGGTGATAACAGCTTTTTAAGTATTTTCTTTCACGTACAAAGAATAATATAGTAATAATTGTTGTTCAAAATGACTTAATCTGAGTATATATTAAAAAAAATAAATATCTACACGAAAGTCTAATGGTCAGTTGGCAGCGTTTTTTTGTTTTAATTTATAGATTTTACAAAATAAAAACACTGTGTATTTCAAGTACAGTGGGCGTATTTCTGTTCTTATTTTGTCTTCATAATTCGGATATTATTGCATTATTACGCCCATCGGAGTCGCCCACCTGGATTAAAATAAAAAATAAAAATATATCTTCGATTTGGCGAACCAGTATACTATTTTTCTCTTTCTATATATATAGTATAGTATATATATATATGTATACAATATACATTCGACATCGCGAAATAGCCGTATAAACCTGTTGATCAGCTGGTCCGATCCATTCTTATACCGATGGCGCCCACGACGATTCATGCGCCTATGCGTCTTTCCTGTTTGTTGCTGCAGTGCAGATTATTCACGCATAATATATAGGTACTTGGTTATATTTAATGCAAATACGGTGTTTTAGGTTTGATCACTTTGATCAGAGTTTTGCGAGAAATCCTTTTTGTGCAGTGGTCCACTCCTTTTAACAAAGTTAAAATTTCGTTGGTGTACATTTACACATGCTTTGTCGTTTGGAAAGAGCATATAATTAACATATATATTTTAAAGCTTAGATCATATATATTTCTCATACTTGTCCCTTCCTTCACAATAGCTTTGTTTGCGTTTACTTTAATAATTAAATTAAATACGTATTTTTAATTTAGATATATTAATAGTAGACATTTATAAAATGAGTTTTTTGTCATATAGATTTTCTTTTTACTGTCTTACCAAATTTTAATTGTACTCAAAGTTAGCAATTTACACTGTTTTATTGATATTTTAACAATAAACTGCTCTATTTACAATCTCAATGATTTCCAATTGAAGTGTGGCCAATGTTTGCATTGATTATTTTGGGTATATTCCTCGTTTTTTATACTTAATTATATTAGTACCTAATTTTATAGATCTCACATAAATTCTATTTGGAAGATTTAACATTATATTATCTATATTATTACTTGTATGACTTGTATGATGAGTGCCTAGTACATTTTTTGTATATTATACTTTTTTGTTTCAAAATGTTGAATCTATGTAAATTATAATATATTTTTATTTATAAAAATTCATTTAGAATTATGTTAAAAATACTCGTAAAAACTTTCTTACATTGTGATGTAATCTATGTAAAATAATGTTGAGGGTGGAAGGGAGTTTTCTTCCTTTCCACCGTATAAAGTTGTAAAACACTTTCCACGTGTTGAAGTTATAATAATTATGTTCATCTATTTGCCAACAGCAGTGATCATACTATATAATGTTTACATAAATTGTTTAGTTAAGTAAGTCTGCTATCACTTTTAGTTACATGATATTGTGCCAGAAATTCTTAAAATCTTAACATATTGTTATAGTGAAAATAATTACTTTCTAAGGAAATTAATTTGGTCGTTTAACATTTTTCTACACAAGTTTATAGGACGTATTTAACAATTTCAATCTTCTGTATGCTATAAATTTATTTTTGTTCATTCAATGTCGTCAAATATATATTTTATGAACGTTAAAAATGAGTTTCAAAATTGTTAAACAACAAATAACAAAACTACTGCAGTAACTTTTAGTTAATAAATAAATATTAATATATGTATTAAACTACTAAGTAGAAGCATATGCTGTGGACTCAAAATATAGATTTGCGTGTATGATATGTGTATTTGTTTAAACCGAGAATTAATTTAATCAGTTCATAAATTATGAGAATTTTGATGATGACATAATCAATTTTAAATAGTAACTAAATATAATTTTTAATGCTTCAGTCATTTCACGCAACAGTATTTTTCTGGAATTTTGTTTTATAATAAACATGTATCTTAGATTATGTTTGAAATATTATAGATATTTACAATAAATACCTACCAATGTTTATTAAATCGCATATTTCGTAAACGCTATATTGTGTGTTTTTATTTTATGTAGTCTACAAATTGGTGCATTATTGCTAGTTATTTTAAATCGATTAGGCCTGCAGGTAAACGTAAAATCTGAAGGATAAAAACATTTTTTTATAATAACGTATACGGGCGTTGGTGTTTTATTATAGATCGCAATAGATATTATGTAGTTATACAGTATAATATACTATAATATAGATTATATATATATATGTATAATGTAAATATCTATTATGATTTTATCAGGTGTTGACAGAACTGTAACAACATTGTATCGCATCAATATAAATATATTGTCTATCCATGTTTTAATAATAAGCGTATAGAATAATGCGTATTAATATAATTGTTATGTATACCGTTGCTATATACTCGTTGAGGTGTCTGGTGCAAGAGGAACACGGCGCCAAGAATGCAATATTTTAATTGAACATAATCGAAACTTAGCAGCGGGTATAATACCGTGGTGGAACATTAGTAAATAAACACAAACACCTCATCCCCTTCCCCCCGTTAAAATATGTGCAGTATAATATAATTGGGTTAAGTCTCGCGTCGGTGGCATTTTTTTTATAGCTCGCACATCTATCGTTTGTAGTATTGATATAGCGAATATTATAACGTGGCGGCGCCCTTGGGCTCTGGTTGTGCGCGTTCCCGGTCCGTTGAGTTTGTTGATGGCCACGGATTTTCACTACTCCTCCGCGCGTATGCAGCTTATCTTTGACCCCGGCGCACGGGTAAAAGTGCGAAAAAGTGCATCGTTAACGGGCTGCTGCCCACACTGGGCCATAAATTCGCCGGGGTTCGCATCGAGTTCTAAATATAGATCTTCTCTAGGGTCTAGCTGCATATTTTTGCGCGATTAATTATAAATTCCTAGTCGCACGCGTACACATACATATATCTGTTTGATGTACTTACATAATACATTTATAATATATATTATATTATGTGTATACAAAAAGGTTTCCATAAAGATAATGATAACATTTTTATTTTTATTTAAATTTACAGGCTTGGATTAATAATCATATGATATATTATACTAAAAATATATATTTACATTTTCGAAATTTATGAAAGGGATCTTTTGGCCTCAAGTGTAAACGTGTGTATGTTTCTTTATTATTAATCTTGTTCTTATAATTCATAAATATAGGCATATTTTATGTGTGTGCGACAATGTGACATTGATTTATCTTGCAGTTATTCAGGGGAGTGGTATTTTTTGTAGGTTTTTTACCACCAAGGATGAAAACGTAATAAATAGTTTCCTTAATATAATCAAGGTTTCGGAAAAGTTAGATGTGTATATTATAATAAGCAATATAGTATATAATATTATAGTAGCAATTATATTTGTTCTTCAATTTTTTCGTCAATGGACTACCCGAAAATCGCGTATTTGTAGTATATATCCTATATAAGTCATATTTCGTACACGTATTTATACATCCGGAAGAGGGTCGTATACTGACGTTTAGGGGGGTGTGACCACGGGTTCTTACTCGGCACCCGTCGTCCGTGAGTCACACGCATACGGCATATCTTGGATGGACGCCAAAGAATTCCGCGTCCGATTGATGCCGAGCGTGCTCGACGTCCCCGGGACCACGTTACTATAACGCATACGGCCCGCAGACGCCGAAACGCCAGCCTACCCCGCGCACAGTGCAAAACCGATGTAAACAGTTTTTTATTTTCCAACGAACGATCGCACACACAATTACACGACAACACGGGCACACCCGCATACAAACACTCAACCTTAATAAGTACACGCAAGCACGCACAAAAAGAAGCCGACAATAAGTTTTGGTTCTTATGATTCGTATCTAAGAGAAAACATATTTGAATTTTCCGAATTTTTCGTTCGTACTTTTATATGCGTATGTATATTAGTATATTACTATGTATACTATCCACGTACAAAGCAAAACAATAATTCTGACCATATTGCGTTGATCATACGAAAAATTGATCGTCGCCGTCGTATCGTATCGTATCGTATCGTATCGTATCTTATCGCGTCGTAACGCAACGGTGTGTCGTGTGTGTAGTGTGTACACTATAAGTATCGTCGCCAAAACCTCGTTCACCTCCGTCATTGGGGTGCCTGCAACCATTCACCGATGTATGCGAACCCTTGGGGTCGGCTCGTCTTTATCATCGTCCCGACATAATCGCCATCGGAACCGGCGGAGGTACGGCGGCGGTCCCGACGCTCATCGGCGGTGATGCGCGTGGTGGCGAGGGGCACGTGTTATGGGAGGAACGGCGAGCGCGGAGGTCGTCTCCCGTAGAGTCACTGGGTCATTATGCCGGTCAGCAGCAGCACAGAGGTACCAGATGCCAAATGCTGTTGTAAACACTGTCAAGGTACTGTTGAATAAAATATAATACAATACAAATATTTAACGTGATGATATACTACACATGTAATCAGTCGTGCATCGATGTAAACGTGTAATAGAACTTCTTAGTAAACGATAATATATAGGTACAAGAATTTGCGCATTTAACGGTGTAGATCAGTCGCGTGAGTTGATTTCTAATGTGACTGCAGCTGTCGTTGCGTTGTGTTATTCTGGACCGACCAACTGTTGCGCGTGGAGTTTACCATCACTGAGGAATTTGTCGGTAATCAATGCGTAAGACAAATCCTTAATACTTCTAATCACAGCCGTTAGCATGATTTTTTATAGTATTTCGAAACTAGTCCTAGATTAGTTTCGGCCAGTTTACGCCAGGAAATATTCCTGTCAGTAGATGATTACGAATGATAAACGTCGCATCCGCGCACGATACGCATAGATATATACTTTCAGTGTGTGTGTGTATGAAGGTACATATATATTTATATAGTATGGTTTAAAAAAAAATAGGACGTTTGCCAAACCGCCTAGTCGACTCTTTAGAAATTTAAATAATATTATTTTATTCGAATTTTATCACTGGTAATTATCCCGGTAGACATTTCGTAGATCAATTCTAATTGTCAGCGTCAGAGCTGGAGCTTTATTGAACGCATACTAATGTAATTTATTATCCCAGCATATATGGAGAATTATGTTCACTGCAATGTGAAGTTTCAACATTTTGATAAATCGTTGTTCTGATGTTTCGATTGTTTATAATTTATATTCGCAATAAATAAATCGGTGTCTTTAACTATTAGCGTTTTAGCTATTTTAGTTATGTACGAGTATAATATATAATATTCTCGACGACGATCGTTACTCTGTACTTTGTAGTAAAAAATATGTATAGAACCATAATTTTTTATTTCACTAACTTGCTGACGTTCGTTGACCATAATAATTAATTTTAAAACTCAAAGAAAACACGCTAATGCAACCACTCTACCGTGTTTCTTGAGTCTTGACTTTTATTTATTTTTTCTCCGGACCAGAGGAAATATTAAATGCAGTCGCCAAATTGGCTCGGACTGTATATATACGCGCGTGGCAGGATTATTCTGTGTAATTACACGACACTGCATGCCGGTCGGCTGGTCGTCATCCTGCAGTATAACATATAATATTATAATGATATAACCCGGAAACGCGATTGTTCTTTTTATAAATCGCTCGAAACGAAAAATACGGACGCCAGCAAAACTCCGGATTGACGGTCTGGGCGTACCTATAAAACTTATACATATATAATATTATATGTATTCGTTATATGAACACGCGGCCGTTCGTTAATTTATTCTTCATCAATCGTCGATGAATTGTTGCAATCGCGTGGAGATCGTTCTACAGCAACAGCATCCGTGAGTGGGACGTTTCATTCAACAGCGCAGAACCGCGTAGATCGAAGTCTGTATAGTAAATCTGGGTGTAAAAGATAAATGATAATAATGTAGTATATTATGTCGTGTTCATACACACACACACATACATACATACGTATTTACCCATGTAGTATTATTTGTCGTGTATGCGTGGCTTTCTCCAGCATGAAAAGCAGTTGCAGAGCGAAATGCCGTCGTCCTTTTTATCCTTCGCGGTCGTCGCTGAACAACGTCCTTGACACAGAGCGGGTCCACCGGGTGCGGGCGGCCGAGTCTAGAAATACGACCGCCGCCGCCGCTCCGCCGCTGCCGCTGCAACCGTGACGCCACTATATTACACTATATATAATAATATAATATATACCTATTCGTATACTGTACACGTGAGTTAACCCTACGGCAGTCTTTTATGTACGCACCTGAACCGTATGACCCAGTTAGCGTCATAAATAGATGCGTTTGCACACATGTACACACGGGGACGTTTCCTCTCGGTGTACCTATGGGTTCCAAAAACGAATCGACCGGCTTCCGTTTATATATGGGGGGGGGGTAAAAAGCATAATATTCCGATAATTTAATCGGCCCATAACAACGTACAAGACTGAATAACGATCTAAACTATAGTCATAGAAATATAGTATTAATTTTTTATCGTTACAATAAATTACAGATATCTAATAAATTAATACAATTGAGATACACCTATAGCATCACTGTCCACCGATTTAAATCTTCTAAAAAGTAATTAGTAATAAATAAAATGTAGTATATTATATATCTGTAACGCGATTAAACGTTTTTTAGTTTAGTATACATACGATTTCATTGTTTTTCCTGTCTCGTATATAGATTATTGTAAAACCAATATTTCAGTTAATATTTAAAACAAGAACAACCAGTTGTACAACTACAACATAATAATATATCGTTTGGAGTCATATTATAATATAGGGACTGTAAACCGACCTGTGTGTGTGTGTGTGTGTACTTGATTGATGCCTATACTTAATATTTTTGTTTCCGTTACAATATCGATATATATCGTCGCGACGCGGTGCATTGTACCCTTATTGTTATTACTATTATTCGCGTACACCGATAGTGTAGTCCTGCAGGGAGAGAGAACAATATTGAAAAAGACGTTCAGGTGTTGTACATCTCATAATATTATATTATTATAATCTCGCGCCAAACAATTCATTTACTCCCGACTCCGTCTGTCGCTCGCCGCCAGCAGCTTTCTCACTCTTTCTCTACACATACCGCACAACGTATATATATATATACACACCGCCTGGCAAAATATGTGTGCCCGCCGTACGCCTATAACAATAATGTGTATTGTAATATTATTGTTTTAGGTATAGTGCGTATTGCGGCGAAGAATTTATAGTGTTTATGCGCTAGCGGGACGGCGGCGGCGCACAGGTGACGGTCGGGGTCGTTTGGCGATTATTTTGACGTTCGTCCTGGAGACAAGGTGATCGCGGCGCGCAGCACATCGGTCGTAATGGGGTTATAGTCGGACCTATTTAGAGCGTATTATATTGGTGGTTATTGGCACACGCCAGCGCGGCGCGATTGTGTGCGATGGCGTTTTGTTGGCAACGGGCGGCCGGGCGGAATGAACGCTATTTTCGGTTCTAAAACATATATTATATTATATATATATATATATATACGTACGGACGGCCCGGAGAGGCATTGCGCGTGCGCGTACGTGCGTACTATACGCGCGCGAGTTTTCTGTACGCGCTGTGCTATGCGCGCCCGTCGCGTTTAGGTAGCGGATTTACCGCTGCCGCCGTGGTTCGGCATTCGCCGACTATAGTCGAGTCCCACATTGTCGTTTGCCAACGAATGCCGATGCGAATTTGTCACGACGATAAAGTGACGACGACGCCAATCACACACACACACACACACACACACACGCACACGTACACCTCCCGCGGCTCGTGCAGCTCCTCCTGCTGCAGCGAAGTGTAATGGGTGGACTGGGCGATGATTGTGTGCGAGGAGGAATAGAGTTAAGGCGGCCGCAGCTGTGATAATAAATAATAATTTCTATTATTATTACTATTACATAGTTATAACTGATAACCGCTGTTGTTGACAGTTGGTCGATTTGTGTAGCGCACAATCGAATATTTATAATATGACGTATGCGCTATGCGTTGATTATTATATTTTTTTACATCGATCTAGCGCGTAGGCAGGTTGCATAGAACGGTATAGGTACGTCACACATAAACGTCCGACGTGAAAAATCATTGTGCAACGTCCGCGGCGCCATCGATTTATGAATTATGATACATATTGCAGTAAAATAATATGTATATGCATTTTATACGTTTACTAATACAAGGGGGATCCGTGGTTGAAGTGTCTATACTATACATATTATGCAATCGTTATTTCGAAAAGTTTTGATTTTTTCGAACGTAACAATTTTACTGGCATTTTGATGTCCATTGCAAACAATAATTTTGGAAAAAAACGCTTTGTTTTTTATAATATTTTATCGTTATTAGATTTTTGAATGACGACATACATTTTTAAATTCATAATACATTTTTATTTTAATCGAGTGTAGTACACCGCATGATTCAGTGGTATTTCCGAAAATCTTTAGCCCACACTAATTTTGTTAACATAATTTATTTTAAATATTTAACTGTTATTCGAAATTCGATTTTTATAAATTGAAATATCTGAGCATTTTTGATCCGAAAATTTTTTTTTGGTAATATCGTACAATGTTGTTATTCGAAAAGGTACAGCAAACTTCAAACATTTTCAAAATAAAAGAATTACAATTTTTTTTTCAAATATCATTTATTAAATAATATTTGAAAAAAATTAACTCTTCAAAATAATGTGTATAGTTATAAACTTGAATGGATCGACTGTGAAATAAGGGAGAGTCCCGATTTTTCGGTTATTTTCAATCGTTGGGTAAACTTTTTGTTCAGCATTGTATATATATTATTTTGTATAATTTTGAAATATACCTGGTTTCTTAACCGCATATTTTAATAATTCATTCCATTACTAAAACAAAATTATGTGTATTATATAGCAATCGAATGAATTAGATATCAACAATAATATTTAATATATTATATGTCAATTCTTTATAGTTCTTATTTAAATTCAAAAACGTGAGTTGTTTTATTTTCTGAAAGTATGCGTGGATTGTACAGGTTTATTATGTTTTGTATTCATATAAGAGAGTAAGACATTTTTTTTTTTTTTTTTTGATTTCGTATTCAATATATTCATTATTTTATTATTCTATTGAGTCGAGTATAGGAGTACAATGATAAAAGTACGTCATTATTGCATATTTTACGATTTATAACATTCAATTGAAAACACATTATTTTAAAACAGTCATTTGGAAACGCTTACAGAGATTATCAATACATATCACGAGCAGACATGCAGTAGTAGAACTGATGTGGTGCACATACCTACTCGAGACGAGTTTTAGATATTCAAAGAATAAAAAAAGAATTCGGTGGATTGGATTGCAATGTTTGTTGTTTATTCATTAATATTAAAGTCGGTGAATAATACGTATATAGGATTGTATTATTTATGTGCGTGCCGCTATTTCTTATTTCCATGTAAACATTTTAAAACAAAAAAGAGTAAATAATATTAAACTGATTATTATATATATAAAGATGCGAATTATAAGAAAAAAATATCGAACCCTACGCATTTCTCTCTATATATACACATTGCACGTACACACTATTTATACTATTTATACACATGTATAATGTATATACATATAATATAAATACAATATACATATACCTATAGTTAATTATTCATATAGATATAGGTAGAAAGTGCACAAAACAAATCTGACAAACAGCGATTAAAATTTAAAAAACCGCACGCGCGTGACTTATAAAACGCGTTGATCAATGCAGAGAACCAGCGTAAAAAAAAAAAAACGAAATAAAAAACAACTTAAAATCCGAATCAGTGGTCTCGCGGCGCTAGCGCGCAGATAAAAATAACATCTCCCGGCGTTTTATTAGCCGTTTAAATCTCAACGCGCGCGTCGTCGTCCGTCGTCGCCGCCGCATGAAAAAGCGAAGTTTTACGGAGACTTATCCCCCGCCCTGTTAATTATAATATGTATATATGTGTGTGTACACAGCTTCACCCCGTTGCTTTGTGTTGACATCGTAATAATTGTTATAAAATCTTAACAATCGGTGCCCATAATTTGCTCTGCGATTTACATGTATCGCGTACGACATACTTATAATTATATATATAAGCGATTAATACGTCATAATAATATTGCGTGTGATTGATTCGATTTTAAAACGCGAATTTATCAAACGGTTGTTGGCAAACGTTCGCGCCGCCGCCGCTGGTTGATTAATTCACCGTAGCCGCCAATATAACTCGCGATTGCCGGCGTCGACACAGAAATGATTTGTACGAAACTTATTAGTTATTATTCGTGTCATAATAATTTGTACTGAAAAAAATAACAATAGGCCGGGCCGTCCGGCGACAAAATTATATATTATTGGTACTTACCTAATTTGCAAGCATCGAAGATTCATATTATTACATTTTATAAGTTAATTTTCAATAGATTTTCATAGATAAAACGATTAATTTTTATAAATAGGTATTCT
Organism: Aphis craccivora; assembly: GCA_009835225.1. Taxonomy (NCBI): domain Eukaryota; kingdom Metazoa; phylum Arthropoda; class Insecta; order Hemiptera; family Aphididae; genus Aphis; species Aphis craccivora. Next base: position 69,084 of record VUJU01000329.1, on the reverse strand, counting down.
TAAAATTAATATAAAAATAATAATAATAACGTGCCTGTATTATATTATTTTTTTTTATATAAATTATAGTAATCTCAGCTATGTTTCGTTACCTTTAAAGCATATATTTTTCAAAATGCATGCTTTATCAGTCGTTACTGCGCATCTGATTTCTGCTTTTATTGAGCGAATTACGGTACAAAATATGTACCAACGGGATCTTATACTATCGATAACAACACAGAAATCTAAAAGATTCTAGATTGATGGAACAACTGGCAATTACGCATCAATGTGTTCCTTGTAAAAATATGACAGAGCCATTTGTTAGGACATGGTCAACGTGCTGTTTACCATTTATTAAGCTAAATATATCAATGAATAACAACTTTGTCAATCATCATTAGGTATTTATTTATCGAAATTTACTAATAACAGTAACAATTTCCTTATATTATAGCAAAATCTTGGAGTTGGCTGATTTCTTCGAATTTTATTTGATTTTAACTGACAAGTAATGACAATATTAAACGGTATGTTGTGATTTTCTTTAAATTAAAATTTTAATACACAAAATGGAATTTTTGGAGTTATGACAATTATTACAAATTGTGTAGATGATACACAGAATATTAAAACACATGTGTTATATTATGTAGTAACAGTGCATAGTGCGACGGACGGTTTATTATACTAAATTCTTTTTATACGTCGCTATTTTTTTTCGTTCATTTTACTTGTGCCTTGACTATGAAAAACCGCTCAGACCTCAGTTGTTTTAAAACGAGGATAATACTTGCGCATAATATTATATTTTCAGTACCTACCCATACGCCTGCAGAAGCAATCGTATAATGCTCATAAACATAATATACGCCGAGTAAACAAAATGCGACAACGCCGTCGTCATCTCGTGGCATTGATTTATTGTAATAAAACGTTTATTACATGTGTATGTAGCCGGTACGTCTTATAGACTTTCACATTATTATGACAGGAGAAGAGAACAAACATGCGTGCATACCTATATATATAATACGCGTCGTGTCTCGTCTGCGCCGTATATGTGATGGTCATACAACGACTTTATAATAATAATATATCATTGTTATTATCATAAAGTATTTAAGAATGGGTGTTGATAAGCTAATGTGGGGAAGGGGGTATGTAGAAAAAGAAATTTCACTTGACTATAGGTAGGTTTTTTTCATTTCGAGCCGTTTTCCTGCGAATCGCATTGCAGTGGCGACGTTCCGTTAGGGTTTGGGACGGTTCATGTTTGTTTTGGAGAATATATTGTACATTACAATCATATCGAATCATCATCATCATAATAATAATTAATATTATACTCGCCTCCGATTATGTTCGTGTGGACGTCGTTACATCGCACGATTGCGACGGTGAGACGCCGAAATAAAAACTAATCTGTGTTACCGTTGGCACGAGTCGTCTGTTTTTGTTTTTTATCTTTTATTTTTTACTCTAGGCTACATTTAATATTTAATTAATTTGTTTGCACGAAGGATGAAAACATTTTTATTAGGGAGCTCTATAATATTTATTCTAATTACTAATATAATATGTTTTTAGAACTAGCGAGATGTATAAGTATAATATTATGTACATAATTATCTCGTTATTGGTAATCGCCAACCAGTCAAGGGAATTAATCCTTCGTTCAATCATTGTAGTAAATTATTTTAACCTGTTATTTTACTAATTATACAGGCTTTTAGGAGTAAAATAAAATTATCGAAATGTATAGATATACATCGCGTTCATACATTATCTACAATTAATAGCTGGGTAGTAAAAAAAGGGGTGTAAAATTATTTTTTATTAACAATCCTCTTCACTTTACTGGAACGTTGCCACTGTATTTTTACGATTCCATCCTTGTAGTCAAATAGTTATTTCATTTTTTCCCCTAAACAATGCTGCACTACAATATATGGGTTCGTGATACGTATATTTCAACACAGCGTGTTGTATAAATATTGGTGTTCGTGTATACTTATATTTTAAATGTCGTTATTAAAAATAACGCCAGATATAGGAGCCTCCATTGACCTAGTAATAATAATAATGATAGTAAAAATAATATGGGATAGTAGTTTTTTCTTCTAAAAACGTTTACGGTGAAAGTCAACTATTGTTGTCGTGGCTTTACGGTTTTTTCTCATGACAACAAAACGAATTTGCCATTGGTTTCCATAAATATGTATATAATATGAATATGCCAATTGGTTTTCATAATAGTGCTATTATAACTACGTGTATCGTATACTAATTTGCAGTCGATTCTTGTGTGACGTAAATTTGTACACAGTAAACACAATACATATCGTTTGGAGACTTGGATAATTAGAATTCCATATATTTAGGATAATAGTCGTGGGCATAATCGTTAGGGTATGATATATGTAATATCACATTTCTGTACTCTAGAATATAAATTCACATTGGACTTATAAGCTATTTCTCAAAGACTCTTAAACTTGATTATCTTCTTTTACTATATCTACATTACTTAATATGAACCATTTTTTAAAGCTAAAATAAGTTAACTTAGAACTTGAATCTAGTGAGTTAAATTGATCATTTTGTATAATTTTCCAGCAGACAAATTTAATTGTATAGCACCTACCTGTATATTATTATAGCAATTTATTGATTTACATAACGGTCGAGGCAATTTCCTCATGCGCGATTTTCTACAAAACTATAGAGTGAATAGCGGTCGATGATAAAACAAAAATAAAAAACCGACCGGAACTCGGATAGATCGATGGAAATTGTTTTCGGCGAATCTCAATTCATAAAATTTCCTCTGATCTACATTATTGTGCAACACGTTCCCTTGACACGTTAATATAATATTACAAGCTCTCGGATATGTGTGTTATAAATATTATTTATTTTACGCACGTGACAATAATTATGTGCGTACAAAGGAAATGTCTCTGTAACGTATTTTGGACAAATAATTACGAGAAATCGATGCCTCCCCCCCCTCTCCCGATGATCAATTATTTTAGGGATTTCGCACATTTTGGTAATCATTGTGATCTTATTATTATTATTACTGCGTTGTATTATGCGAAACGCAAAACCTCTCGTTAGCAGTTAGCACGGCAGCGCGCTCGTATGTGTATACATTCTACGGCCCGTCCTCGTAATAGTTATGACGTCATCCGGCCGGGTGGCCGGACCATATGGTGCTGTTCTGGCCGGTCTTCCGTCCATCCGGTCGGTCACACCTGCGGTTCGTGGTCGATGCGCTCGTACGCTGGCGACGGCCGTCGTTCTGGCCGCGACCCGGGACGGACCGGCCAACCCTTTGACGGGACCATGTGCGTTAGGTTACCACACACGCGCCGGCGCCGCCGTCGACCGATAAACACATATGATAATAATAATATAACAATCGCGGCGGAGTCGGCAACAACAACATTATTATTGTGCCGTACTCGATGCCCTTGTAGCCAAAAAAAAAAAAAAAAAGAAAAAAAAAGAGAGTCACGTTTGGCCTTTACGAGCGTTTTGCGAAAATAATATACTTAATATTATTGGCTCGGACGGGCGTTTTTTTCTCCCAAATATTTATTTTCTTCGGTCTAGCAGCTTTTAGTATACGTATTATTACGTTAATCTTTTGAAGTGTACGGAGACTGTTCTCGTTTTTTTTCTTTTATGATATTATAAGACGCACACCTACTTCTACGCGCGAAATTCATTACCGATGACCGTGAAACTTGCGTCGGCAACCGAGTGTACCCAAACCGTACGTGTTACGATGCTTAGGGACGGGTGGCTAGCCATTGTAAAAAATATACTCAAAGGTGATAATACACACACACGCACGTTTATTAAGTTTTATTATTACGTATGGTCGCCACCGTGGAATATAAATTAGGTTAATGCGATTAAATGCACAAAGGCCCGCGCGTGTGTGCGGACGCCAAAAAACGATGTCCTTAAGCGTGATTATAATATCCAAATGAGCTTTTCGAGCACTTTGCGATCGCACCATGACTCATTAATAAATTGTGGCCTTTTCCCGTTTTGCTTGTAGCTATACGTGGACTGCATGGGTGGAGCGTGTGTATCGTATGTATTCGCGCACCGTTTTCATAATAACATCACAGATTTTTAAATAGCATAAAATCTATTTACACTTAATGGATTAATATAAAACTAGTACAAAACAATTGAATATCATATGTTGTGTTTTGAAAAAGTGTCCGAGTATAAAATTGCATACTAATAATTGACATGTATTATGCCGAGAAACACCGAAGTCTTTGAATACATTATGCACATAAAATATGTTTATACAATTAAACGATTTCGTAGCAATTATCGAATGGCAATGTGGGCAATGTGTAATGACAGCGACTATTATTGCACTTGGATTATGATGTACATACCGGTTTGAGTTTTCCGATGTGACGAATAAGGAAAAAAATATACCCTCCTGTCTAAAACTCCAGCGCACACTCTATAGTTATACGGTTGAAGTCCGTGAACTGTAGTGTTCGGATTTTATTTGTTGGAATACACTTGTAGAGAACCACTCATATATTAAGCATACACACTTGATACATTTTTTATTTTCATTGAAATTGACCTATATATAAATATAGTATTACTTTACATAAATATAAATATATATACTATATAGTCGCCATAAATGATAAAATCATGAGTAGAAAAGCTTAAAGGTGTCAACAATAGGAGTATATTATGGAGTCGTGATCTTTTTTTTGATGGTGAAATGAGGGATGGACATTTTTTGCCTGAAAGACGACATATGGGGCTTTTCATGTTTATATTTTGCAGTATAATATAAACAATAAAAATAATGAATTCCGCGATCTTATAAAGCTCATCACTATATTCTCATATGATAAGCATTGGTGTTGTATTTATTTATTTTTTATCATCTATAATATTATATGTGTGATTAGCAGCTTGGCACGCTTCAGGGATGATGCGTGAACTGCACGATTTCAAATAAAAAAACATGTTCGTGTTTATTTTGATACTTTGAAACTTTCGTGTAACAAATTTCCATTTAACTAAATATCTGTTAACGAAATATTTTTGAGGACTACCTTAACAATATTAGAATAAATTTAGGTATGTATTTAATAATTATATTTAAAAGGATGTCACATTGCCCTCTCCCCTTGTTTTCTCAGGTCTTAATCATATATAATATAGAAAATTTGCAATCAGGAGAATTCATTTTGTATTGTTAACTTAAATATTGTAGTGGTTGTTCTTTGATTAAACTTAAAGATAATTAATTATTGAATTAAATATTCGCTATATAAAATTTAAATTTCGTAAAAATATATCGATAAAACACATAAATGTAATGTTCTTACTTTTATTTTTCGGGTTCTATTGAACTCAAATTTGATATACCTATTTTAGGTTCGTATAACGGAAACAAAACATGCGGTTAGTGGCATCCATTTCACAAATTTCTCTATAATACGACTTTTTTTTTGCTCACAAGACTATGTGAGGTCCTCGTATTCGAACGTCCCAAGTGTCCTTTTCCCGTTGTAACTGACATTGTGGTATCACCCCTGCCGATCGCGCGGGACCGGTAACTTCGTCATCGCCTCGGTGTCTCACGCAACGACACTGTTGCGGATTGGAGTGGTGGGATTCGCCCACAGTTTTGCACGCACCGCTCGCTCCGAACTCGTATGCATCACGAACCGAAACGTCGCTCGAACCGGTCGTCTTGTGCGCGCAGTCCTCCCCGACCGTCGTCGTACCGTGTGTGTCGCGCGTCCCCGCCGAAGTTACCGCTCGCGTGTGTCGTTCCCTTCGTCGTCGGCGGCGGTGCGTCGCGTTGAACAGTGTTTTCCCGTTCGGTTTTTCCGTTGCGTGCGCGTGTAATCGTCAAGCTGAACGGCAAACGCCGCTGCCTCAGCCGTCGCCGCACCGGTTACCGTTTGCCGCTATCGCCTGCACGTATTCCCGGCAACCGTCGCCATCATGTACGCTTCGGGCAGCTGTCAAAAAGTAAAATAACACGTTCATGTCGTATTACATATGTATAGGTTATATAATAATATCTTAATAGACGCAAATAATCCAAATTTTTCGCATCCCGTCCACACAGAATATAACCGAACAATTTGTATGTGTTTAGAATTTTAATACTAACTTTTAAAATAGGTGAATGTAACAGAAATTTTAAATGTCTAAGTAGATCTTCTACCCTCCCAACAACATATTTACGCCAATAATAGGTACTTATATTATTTATAATATATTAGTATAGATACGTTTATGTATAATAATTATATTATTAATACATTAGTATTTACTCAGCGCTTTCGTACTCTTCTCGCGCTTCCCTAACCTAACCATCACTAGAACCAGTATCCTCCGCAAAAAAAATATTCGTATATGCGTTACCTAACTAGCTATGTTTTTTGATTTTTAGTATAGTATCATATACGTCGACCAGTATTGTATGCTGCATGATATTTCTCCTCTGTTCAACATTTTGACGTTCTGGGCTAGAATCTTTATACTTTTCGGCCTATATATACAATTTATTCGTCTACCTTTCGCCCACCTGCCATTCATATATATGCACAGATGTTGTGTTTGGCTCGTGTCTAGATTGAATTATCAGTTTGAGCTATAGATAAGTTTTGTGTGGACACTGTTGAGGGTAAAATTACAACTATATTTTCAGCTAACCGTAAAAATTGCAAGTTTAGGTTTAGGGAAGCATTTATCACTGTATAACCTCCGCGTAGCAGTTGATTTCTCTTATAGTATATGTGCGTTTTTATAGATAATGGCCTAATAGAGAGAATCGGGATCTTTTCTTTCGCTTTTTCTGACAGCTCCACCATGACCCGAGTGCATACCGGTCGAGCACTCAATAAACCCTTACTGACGATCCGTTTTCCCGGTTTGCAACAAACAGGTGTCGTTGTTTATAATATTGCATACGTTATTTTGTCGTGTGCGTATACCTGCCGTATTGTACGCATATGTTCGTATGTATATCAATAGTATACTATGCGTGTTGGTTTTTTTCGCGTACGGAGAAGCTGCTTTCACCGTCGTCTCGTCCAAGGCTGCGTCTGGTTGTCTGTCATCTGGACAAGGCTGTGCATTTATCTCGCGTTAGAATATACGTATAATATATTTTGATGTGTGTACTGCAGTTGTGGGAGGTGTTTGGCTGCGTATAATATGTTGTGTTCTAAATTTACAGAGCATACGTATTTATAATATATTTACCTAGAGGTGCAAGATACGTATTTTATATTGGGCAAAGCCTTCATTTATTTTATTTTAACTTTTATATATGCCGTATGGACACGCATGATGAGTTTCATCTTTTTACATCTTTTTGATTTTCGTTTACATTTGAGTATATAGTTTTCTCGTGGCCAGCATATATATATATTATGTTGTTGTTTTGTGTACGGGGTCGTGAGTTTCTCGATCAGCTTCTGATTTAAAATCACTGCAGCGCGGGCATTAGCGCGTGGGATGGACCGGCCGCTGACACCTGTTGGTCCAGCCGGGTCGCCAACGCGAAACTACGGTCAGAACTCTTCAATGGGCTGGCGAATAGCGTTGGGCGACATTTATTCATGTATATTATATAAATAACGATAAAATATTATTATTTTATTACGTGCGTCGACCCAAAAGAAGAATATCCTCAATCGTTTTTTCATTGTAAGAAGTCAGAAGAAGACATTATAATATTGTTATGGGTTGTAGTTCTGTGCACACAGTTACATATGACACGATATGGTGTATTGGTGTATCATGTATAGGTGTTTATTTATATTTAACGGCGTCTGATGTGTTTCTCCCTGTTTCCTGTTTAGTGACTGGCCTGTGTATGATAATTAGGGTGTTTGACTTGAGAAAATGTTATCAAATTATCTTTGCCATGCAGTGATTACATTGATTTTTATACATTTATTTCACTTTAATATTTTATATTATATTATTTTTTATATTTTATATTGTTTTAATATTTTAAAGTAAATTAATCTAGTATCAAATTTAAATGTTAACGGTTAGAACATTCCACATTGTGTTACATTGGTGTTTTTAAAAATATTTTAATTTTTAAACGTAAAAAAGTAATATGTGAAATATGACAAGAGTATTTAAAAATACTCACGTCTTGTTTTAAAATTAAAACATTGAAAAAAAACTGCAATAATAACAGATAATATTCTTGTCTTTAAAAACATATCAACCGCCGTTAAATGTTATATAATATTATAATATGCAGAATCGTGCACAGCCCCCAGAATAATAAACGAGTAATATGATGCTGTGACTTTGCCATTCGCGCAACGACAAAACAAAGACACCAATAATTGTGTTAAAAAAGAATGAAACACGCTTAAATACTAACTTTTGGGTCAATGTACATAATTTAATAATATTATCGTAAGTTACCTTAAGAGGATGTCACCAACTTGAGATAATTTGATATTTCGGCTAACCGACACGTGCATTATGTTTTGATTTACCTATCATAAACTATATTATTATAATTTATATTGGCGTACTCATAATTATTAAATCTTTGGCACATGATCTATGCCACGATCTTCAGTATTGTGAATTAACTGCATCATGCAATGATTAATTATTAAAGAATTTCACATGATTTTGTTTTTTTTTTTTTTGAATTCTTACATTTCACACGTGTGCGATAAGACATGCATAGACGCGTATATTATATAGGTATACAAAGTATATATCGTTGTTACATATAATATTATTTATTATTGTATTGATTGCAAAAACAATAAACGGTTATTGTTTATTTTTTCGTTTTCGCTCGTACACGTACTATTATATAGGTAGTGGGTTTAAGTGATTTGACGTTAATTTATTGCCCGGCCTACCTCGTGTAAAAAAAAAAAAAATAGAATAAAAAATATGCCGCGATTTTTACTGGACGACGATGACGTCTGACGAGCCTCCAGAAGCCTATACGCTCGATGCATTAAACATTATTTTGTATTTTACTGTTACAGTGTCCTTGTTTTGCCGTTGTACGAGTATACGGTACTCGTATATATAGTGATTGTATGTACATATCATTATTTGTACATACAACAATACAACATTTATAATGTTATGATACATTTAATTTCCATTCAGTTTGTTAATCTTTTTGGTTTCGCAAAAATGTATTCTTAAACATTATACTTTTACGTAAAAAAATACTGTTACTGTATTACTGTTTTCATAATATATTCTCGAGTATGCGAGTTGTGGCACTTTATTTAAAATACTATAAGGTTTTTGTCATTGAACGAGAAAATGATTTTTGGTCCATTTCGCTCCGTTGTTTTTTTTTTTTTTTTTTTTATCGTATAGTATATTATGCATTTTATACATGATTTCTAGTTTGGTAGGTATGTTTGATACTATCATCATATCGATATAATATAATATTGTTTATATGGTATTGGTACCTTCTGTATATAATTTACGCGCACGTTGTACTTCATCGTAACATACTTGTTTATTTTGCTTATGATTATTTACGAGAGTATGAAACACTGAAATGGTTTACAATATACCGCAGCATAATACTCACGTATATAGTCGCGCGTCTGACGAGCAAAATAATTGCGGGTAAACAAGCAAGTCGAGTTTTGTTTAAAGTTTAAACGGAATCGACGGATGATGTGCGTATAATATAGTCGGTTAAAAATAATAACATATTCGTTTTATCGAAAACGACGTCTGAACGATTAATTTACGACGAACAGTTGGTGTGAATATATATATTGATGATATTAACGATTATATTGATGTGAGTATATAGTAAACGTTGAGAACTATTATAGGTATATAATCCATCATATATATTATATATAGATAAATTTAGACTATAATTTTTTGTTTTGTTTTTTTTTTTTTCACGTAAAAGGCGTTATTTTTATATAATACACCAGACCAAGTTTCGTATAAAAATATTATGTTGTGTTATATTTGTTGTACAGGTGGTTGTTTGTTTTAAGACGTTATATTTTTTTTCCATTCGTTCGTAATCCATACCTACCTATATGTATACTGTCGTTGATTACGACGAGTGTATTATATTACAGTGTTAACATATATAAATATATATTGACCGTTATTTATGTATAGTTATATGTATTATGCAGTATGTAGGTACGGTGTTACGCAATATATATTACGCTTGTTCACGAGGGAGTATAGATTGGGCGGGGGACTTGTCCAGGGGGGCTTTCTCGGCTTATATATTAATTTAACCTAATAAATGCATGCACATTAAATGCATTATTGTATAAAATTATACGAATTCTACTAGAACATACAATTTCGTCATACTATATACTCAGGTATTATAGATGTGTGTCTTAAATTTTATAACTTATTGATATTGTAGTATAGAGAAAATCGAGAAATGTTTAAGTAATTTAAAATTAAAACTTTTTCATATTCTCATCATTGGTTGTGTATATTTTATTCTATATCTATATAGATGCACATCATATTATATGTTCAGTGATTATATTAATTTGTAGTAATTATATATTTTTATACGCCTACTATATAGACACCAGAAAGTTAGACATGACGGTTCGTCGTATAACCATGATATATCACAGAGGACGAACGGTTTTCAGTGTTTTATAATATATAATATATATATAATATTTATTATTATGAGATTACATAAACAAGTATATTATTGTTATTATTATTATATTGTCATATCGTGCCATCGTGCCTGCTGTTGCGCCAGTGTATGTAATGAACGATTCGCCCGCGACGTTTCGCTGACTTGTAAGATGCACTGCAGTAGTCGAAATATAATAATATAATATATATTATAGTATAACGTATAGATAGGTAGGAATATCATGTAATATATATTATTATACGTACCTACTCGTATGTTATCGGTTGTATAGGTTATATTGAGGGTGGGTAGGCTTTCGGAACGGGTTTGGCACCGGAAATTCGCTCGGGTCGACCGTCTTCAATCATCGGATGTCTGAATTTCAGTGCAACGGCAAATGGCTATATAATGGGACGAGTAGGCGAGTGAGACACGACGCGGAGATGCACGTGGGTGGTTCTGGTGGCGGCGGCTGCCGGTCGCCCACTGCAGCGCCAGCCTTATACCTGCAAATTTGCGGCGCGCGCGCGACAATGAAACGCGTTATTATAATATTTATATACTATTATTATTATTATAACTTAATTACCATAATTTTCATTATAATTTTTTTAATATTGAATACACTTAACGTGTGTTTATGCGGCGGATTGCTCTCGTTCATCGTCGTTGTTGTCATTTGTGCACGTCACAGCGGTGACCTTCGTCCTACGAATTGCGAAACTTAAAAAATAAGCCCCTACTACACAAGCATATGATGCTATATGAAAAATAATTACGTGCCTACGGTGTGCGCTATACATTGTACATAATATAATAGTATTATAATTTTATAACTGGCAACAGGTCTTTATTGATTTATTTTTCTTTTCATATCACAGATCGCGGCCGCGGTGAGCTGTTTTGGAAAATTCAGCTTGACCAAGACCTTGTGGACACCATTTCGTCAATTTACCCCGAGTGGTTCCGCCAACAACAGCAACAGCAGCAGCAGCAGCAACAGCAGCAGCAACAGCAGCTGCAGCAACAGCAGCATACTATCAACTCGTTGACCATGCAGAATAATATTTCACAATCGTCTCCGCCCTCAGCCGAGGTGGACGAATCACCGTTGCAAAAGTCTATGGACAAAAATAAAGAGTGTGAGTAACAACATGACTTATATTTATTAATATATATATATATAAGTTTAACACTCCCAGCTGAATCTTATGAGTCCTGCAAGGTATTTTTTATAATATACATATACGGCTTGGTAGTCAAAGAAAACGAACAAAATAATAGGACGGCGTTCGTGAAAAAGGGTATAAGTCAATTGTGAAATAGGGCATAAGTCCAATATATATATACTATATTTCAATATATTCAGTGCAGTATAGGGAATAAGTCGCATCTATAATTAATAAAATTAAGTTTTTCATTAAAACTTAACAAATTTAAATTATAATAAAAATAGTTTGATTTATTAAAAATACATCCATTATTATACTTACAAAAAACGAGAATTTATTAATTAAAATTAAAAAAAAAAAATTTAATTTATTTATTTATATAATTATGCATTTTGGTAATAATAATATATATTTTATCGTAAATATATACTTATTGGGGGTGAGTGGGGTTGAAATGTATTGGCACATAGTAGCATGGCTCTTGGTCCAGTACCTTTTCTTCGGGGAATAATATCTAGTGTGCCAATAAAAATTCCGTTTTTTCCTAACCACAAATGTTGTCTCCGATTTAGTGATGCATAACATACCAAAATATATGTTTATCAGTTTCAATTTTGTGTTTTTAGATAAATAATATAGTGAATTATCATATAATTAAGTTTAACGATAAGAATATAAACTGTGTCCTCTCTTTGATTATTAACGATATTTTAATTTTTAAGTGAGTTATGAGCATTTTTAAATACTAATTGTACATGTCTATTACTTGCTAAAAAATTAAAATGTATTAAAATTATCTACGAGAAGCATTGCATATAATGTGATTATCTTTAAATACGATTATAGGTAAATATTTACTATCATAATTATTAAGCTATGGACACACAATTGGAATTGCTTTATATAAATAGCCCACGATTTAAAATGTGTACCTGTGGTTAACCACAGATACGTACTTGAGTAGTGGGCGGGTTACCATATTATATTATTGACATGCATGCGTGACTCGTGGTCCAGTCCCCCCCTCACCTAGGATATCGCGTGGGGCGATGGAAATTCCGTTTATCTCCTACAAATTACCGGATATAACACCTATTGGCTAGGTATCTAGTATAATATAGGATAATAATACCACTCCCGTGCATAAATATAAAGTCGTATGGCTTAAATCCACTTATTACTTTTGTTTTTAGTACCCACTACAGCTTTCGTTATAACTGTGGTTACACTATACCGTGGTGTTGTTGAATTATTGTACGTTTATTGTTACACACATATATAAATGTAACTTTTAATCAATACAATGATGAGGGAACATTAAGCCAATGATCAGATATTTATATGTATATGGTGCACAAATGTTTTTTTGTTTATACAAAATCGCATTAGACTTGCATTGTTTGGGTTACGATTATATTAGTACTATAAAACATTATTTGTGTATATAATAAATATAATAAATATATAGCTCATCACAAAAGTCTTGTATAAGTAAACACAATAAATATTTCCGCGGGAAATCAATAATTTATAGAATGAGACTTTTTTGTCGGTGTTATTCGCTTTAGTCTATAGATTATGTTAGCTGTTAGGTATAAAAATAATAGCTACCATGTCTTATAAAACTTTGAATCATACATATTTCTATTTAATCTGTGTTCCAACTGTTCCGATTATATTCCAATATCCTTACAACTTATTATTATTTCGTGGAAATAATTTGAATTTTTGATTTAATAGACGATCGAGTGTATTTACCGTTAATATTTACATTTACTTGCAAATTTCCCGAAATTACGATTTCTAAGAACCTACTGCTTTTGCATGATTGTTTGTCGAGGTATTTCAATTAGTGGTATTTGCGTATAATATATAAAATATACATTATAAATATTTCGCTATTATGATAGTGAATATTAAAATAACTAACGATTATCAAGTGTATAATTGTTCATTAAAAAATTTTCAAGAGTGTAGCGAAGTTAACTTCTGCAAATACGTTTACATATGATCGCAGATATCATACATAATACTGTTTAGTCGCATTTACAACACATTCTTTGAAAATAAAAATTAAATGCGTTTCACAATGTATTATTGGCGGATGCGACGCATATACTGCTTAAAAAAGTCAAAAAATCTGATTTCATCATTCCGATCCCGAGAATAGCGCTTGTTTACGGCGGACGCGCGTGTTATAATAAACATATTGATAAAATTATTATCGTCGTGACCTATTATCGCGAGCTGTTTTTCTTTTCTGTTGATTTGAGTCTGTTGAAAAATAAATAAATAATATTAATTTTATACACATTATAATAAATAGAATAAAAACACTCAAAAAAATGTTGTCGTTAGGATACCGTTTTGACAGATTCTTGTTGCTGAATCGTTTATTACCGAAAAATTTCGAGACGGCGTCTCTTTACACACATACACACACACTCGCGCGTATATATATATATACATAAATATACACTACTCACGTAGGCCTAGGACCCGCTGTAAAGGAGGCGCGTGTTTAAAGTTTAAATAATTATGTTGTTTATAAAACATTCGTTTTATTAGCCGACGCGTGACAAATCGCATTGTTTATGTCACGATCTGTCGTCCGGACTCCGCCGCCGAAAATCGAACCGAAAAAATAACTTAATAATAGTCGTAAGTGAATAAAAAAACGGAGTCTTGGCCGGCCGTTCATCCCGTCACGGCGGCGTCAGTGGCAGCGGTGCAGCTGTATTCGAAAAATACGACGATTTGGGGTTGGGTCGCTGCTGCGGCGACGGCCTATTTACCGAACGATTAATGACTTTGCAGCCGCAACGGCGATGGCAACAATGTAATATAATTATTATGTAAGTGATAGGGCGATAAATCGTCGTTGATATTATTGCGTTCGCTAGCATTTGTTATTTAAAAATTATTATAACGGAAGCTAATTGTTCCGAGAAAAACTTCCCGAGACAGCGGCGGCGTGCCAGATCGCGCGAGAGGAACGTCCGCCTCGTCCTCCAGAGAGGAGACGATGGTGATGGGGTGACACTGTCGCCGCCGCCGCCGCCGCCGCCGTCGTCGCCGCTGCTCGAGTCGATGACCCAAATAAACACACCCGATTATTGTCGCGTGCGACGATGTTACTTATACGCCTCCGCTGGATAAAAACGAAAAAAAAATAAATAAATAATAAACACGTATTTATTATTATTAACCTTTTCGACGGGAATCGTGTAAATACGAAAATAATACACGAAGACGCGTTGTTGTTATTATTACCATCGTCAGCGTGCGTCTACGTGACCGCGGATCGAGCCTGCCGTGCATACATTATTATTATACGCACCTATCATTATTATATAAATAAATACATGTGTGTGTGTGTGTGTTTATATGCAGTCGCTGAAGTGCCTACAGATGTACATTATAATATTATATAATATGATAAAGCGATGATATGCTGTACGACGTGATCATCCAAAGCAATAGTCTCGTGTCATTCAATGGCAACCATAATACGTTCACTGTATACGGGGTGATTCATCGCCAATCGTTATTCTCGCCGTTATTTCATCGTTTATTCAAATTCTGATTTTTGAACTTTTAAGTTTACTTAAAGACTCCGTATTTTCTAGCGCTCAGATTTCCTTATGCGTCTATATGTAGAGCACTGTTGTCTATATATAGAAATTACAGAATTGTTTTCAAATGATAACCATTTTTTCTGTGATTTGTTAAGCAGAGAATTTTCATTTTAAATATCTAGTATGGATAAAGTATTTAAAAGTTTTTTTTATAAATCTGGATTTTAACTCAAAGTTTGCTAATAAACATAATAGGTACTCTGTCGAGGAAGGGGGGATTCAGGCTTCAGTTCAAGAAAGGGACTTATATTAGTTACTGTGTCGCGTTACTACTCGTACATGTGTACTAGTATATTACAAGTATGAACTCAAAATGTTGTTCCAGTACCTCAAAAACTCCCAGTGTCGTTAATTTGTTTTATTCATGTTATTATTTTAATTCAAATTTTATCATAAAATCAACACGAGACATTTCGCGGTCAACAAGCTTTCAGTTATCAATTATACTTCCAAGAAAGGGTCGGGTTCGTGAGACCATGAATTCATCCTGACCTATAGGAAACGAATACATAGTCTAGTTATTGGTGATATAATAGATAAAATGGTGTTAAAATATATTATACAATAGCCTTTAGGTACATACTCGAACATGTCGAATTTTGTGGTTATATAATATAATATTAATGCGATCGTTTACCGTTGAGGTCGTGATCATGTTATTACGTTAAAAGCGCCGTAAATGATGACAATTTAATTACGATTACTATTGAAGGCAATCAGCGTGGGGTCCATTCACTGAATTTTGCATCCTTGACAATATGTGTGTTTAGATATACATTATGCATAAACGAGTGGATAATGTATAAAACGTGCCGTTTGATTTGCCCAACCATTATTATACGATCGTAACGAAACTTTTATACCTATACACATAATATTACATATTATATATATACGTATATACGTTTTTGATGACTCGCACATAAAACTTACCGTCGCCGCAGGATACTTAATAGTTGAAAATCCTCATCTATCCTAATCTCTCGTCATCGATATCATAAATCTTCGTAAGGACTATAGTGCAACAGTCGTCTATTATTAATTATTACTTATCATCCCAACTGAATTATAATATTATCAACGTATTATGTATTGTATGCGTATACGATGTAAATAGTGATAAACGATAAATTATAAATGATAATAAATTATATATTATTTACATGTACTTAATTCTATATATATTCGTAATCTTTGCTCAAACAAACTCCCGTAGACGAATTATGACCTAAAATGTTTTTATAGGGTAAAATATAAAATACGGTTTTGATTGCAATAAATTGGAACAGATCGTCAAAGCGATAAGGCTTCATTAAAAAAATAAAAATTGAACCTTCAGCTAAGACCTATAGTATATTACTATACTACCGCGAATAAATGGATAGGTTAGATTTTATTTTTACGTATGCCGTACGTATTATGAATATTAGATGTATACTATACTGTTGATTCACGTAACACCCAACACGGGTTAAAAACAAAAATAATTTGCAGAAGTTAGGCTTGTTATGTTTGTGTTGTGATTTAAAATTCAAAAACAACGACAGAAAGCTACTATGTAAACGTTTTATTTTTTCCTGTACACATCTCCGTCGTATAGGTAACTCATTTGGGTGTTTTCTGGATAAATTCTATAGTATTAACCCCTTTTTCACATGAACCGAATATTTGTTCTTGGGATTTTTTCACCGGACTGGCTAGGTCATATATCCAGCTTGGAGATTAATTTTGGCATCGTCCCGTGATTTAACGTTTGTATGTCAGTGGAATAATGTTCTTTTCCACATTTCTCCGCCATGAACACATTTTTCTTTTTACTATTACTGCATTATGCTTTGCTATATCTATGTTCACGACGCCTACCTTACTCGACGACCATCATCATTATATTATATTATTCGATGCGCATCTACGAATAAAAAGGACGTAAAAATACGTGGGTGCGTTTGTTTCTACTTAAATTTAATCATTTTTTATTTCATATAGCGTCCCTATGCATGCCGAAAACATTGGGATTTATGAAAACATATCGCACAGCGTTTCTGCGGTAATTTACAATTATACATTTATTAGACAATACTTATGTACTTCTATATATATTTATAATATGCTAATTATTACGAAACATGTTTAATTTATATTGCTTTTAATTCTTACAACAAAATGTAGTTAGCTAACTGCATGTCCGCATCATATTATATTGCGTTGAGTCGTTCTTAAGTCTTAGTCTAAGATCGTTTTTTCAGCCGTCGTAATCAGTTGTCGATCTTTTTGCGTGCCAAAACCGTCTGACAGTTAACGTATGACCAATATATTTCGTTTGAAGTCTACGAGACAAACTATTGGAAACCAAACCGATATTCCGGGAAGTACGTTAGGAAAAAAAAATATGTATGGGTATTTTGGGCACGAGTACGTGTTATATTGGTTTCTAATATTTTTGTCTAGTGCTGCAGCAGTTGAACCATGTGACGAAAAGTTATCGTTCTTTTAATAAATACGTTAAAAATGAGTTCGCACTTGTATTGGTTACAATACGATTATTCTGCACATGAACGGTGTATCTAAATAAAATGTCACCCTATGATCTTACCTGCCCAACAATTTCAAAATGTCATCCTCAATATAATATAATATGAGTATTCGATCCTTTGAAAGAAATGTTTTTAATGAGGTTGAATTAGAAGAGATTAAACAAGTTAGGTTCGAAAAGACCAGACGTTAGAGCTTAATAAAGATTTTCTGTAAACAGGTATTATTATTTTATTAATACTTATAGCAAAAATTATAAAAAACAAATATGCCATTTAATTTTGAATAATTTTAAGCTAGAGTTAAGTCCCCTCTCTTGAGATTGACAATTCTAATTCTAAATGCCATATGATGGTATTATGATACGAAAAAATCGCATGTTGATCTAGTTTTATGATGATGATCAGCGACGATTTCCGAATGTGACGACGACGTAGTGATATACGAATGGGGCTGCGGCTGAAGCGGGTGCGCATATTATTTTATAATATAATATACTCGCGTGCCCGTTGGCTTTGATGGCGGCCGTTTCGCGCGACACACTCGATGAAAGTGCTTTCTCGTATCCACTGCCAACTGTGTTCTGGCGTGATAAAAGATTCTTTAATTATCTTTATACATCTTTTAATGACCAACCCGCCGCCGCTCCTGCAATCGCACGGCTCTCCTATATACATATTATTATAATATACGTATATACGCGAGTATAATATCATTTTATTTTCTCGCCCGCCTCCGAGACTGCCAATCATGATCACGGGACGTTTGTTGGCGGTAATTATCAAAATTAAAATAATGAAAATGGTATAATAATAATGCTATATAGAAATAATGCGTGTACTACAGCCGCGTGGCCGTGAGCGAACCAAACCGAAGTCGAAATAATAATGGACGTGCCCTTACTGTAAGAAAATGAGAAAACGAAAAACTAACCTAACTTTTGCTATTCGTATGATGTATATATTTATTAAATAACGGGTGTATAACAATATTTACATGTTTGTATAATATAATGTTATATATAGTAAGTAAATAGCCTCTTTCTGTCCTTTTATACACATTATAATTTCGTATATTTTAACGTTCTGCGATTTTCGTCTGCTCGGCAGCCTCAGCTGATGCTGGAAAGTTGCCTGTTTGAAACGTTAAAAAACATCATACGCTGTATGTATTTTATACATATATATATATATATTTATTATACACATAACATGCACAGCATATACCACCCGTACACGTGAGTCTGGTGTCTGTAACGTCCGACGAATTTCTTTGGATCGTAACAACAACAATAATAATAACACGGTTTCCGAAAACAAGAGGTGTTAACGCGATTTCTTAAACAGTCCATATGACATTGCCGACGCAAAGCTGCGTCCGTCCGTCTGTACGCGCCCGCTGCAGCTGGCACCGATTCGGCGGCTTGTATATCCGCGTACGCTCGTGGTACGATAGGTATAATATGTGTATTATATAATACTCGAGAATCCCACACTATTTAAGTTTAAAAATAAAGCAAGTCATATCTTCTCGTTTTTGATAATATTTTAAATTCCAATATGAAAAGCACATGGACTTTTTAGATTCACAATGTCACTGTGAGATTTTTTTATTATACTATATTAATTGAACAATATACGATTATATTATTATAGTTCACATACCACTTGGTAATAGGTATGTCATTTCAAAAACGTTATTTGAGTGTTCAATGTAACTACCGTCAAACATTGTTGTAGAAACTACGAAATTTTAACAAAATTTATTTTTTCATATTATGCCATATATATTATATTGTAATTTATCACTGACCGTATTATAAGTTGGTGCTATTTATTTATTACTCTATAAATGGAGAAAACTCCATTAACAAATTATAATTAACAATAGTAAATTGAATGCATATTACGTAATAGTATAAAAAAATATAACTTTCTTATTAACTAATAGGCAGTGATAATAATGAAAATAATGATAAATCACAAATCATTAAGTACACTGTACAGTGTGTTATAGCTTTATTAACTATTACAATTTACAGACAGGTTTATTAATTCAAAACGCGATGTTAATATTGTTAAGCCATTAATAAAATAAAATATTTTGATCAGTATAATTTTTGATTATTAATTTAAGTTTTAGCTACAGAAAAAGTGTAAAAAAAAATGTTTAGCTATAAAATTGTTTATAAAATATGTGACTTTTTATTTCTTGTGATGTATTTATACTATATTATCTTGCGCCGAGGCGTGTACATACTTTATAGTCAAGTTCTTATAACGTCCGATATATATATATATATATATATATATACCGATGATACATTTATTAAACACTCATTATTTAAAAATAAATTAACATTTATGAAAATATTTTTTTACACAATTTCCAGTCCAAATAAAACAACATAGAAAAATATAATATATATAGTTTATAATTTTTATTTTTTTTGGAATATTTCGTTATATTTAAACCGAAATTTGTAGAAGTAGTTGATAAGTATTTAAAGCTTAGATGAGCGAAGTAGTAGATCAACATTTTCTGAAGAACTTTCTTGACTTAGATAACTGGAAATTATTCATACAATTTATTTTTTAAAAACGGAAATAGATATTGAAATAATGAAGGTTATTGGATAAAAAACCACCGAGTATAAAAAAAAAAATTGATTTTCGTGAATCAAATTAAAATACACACGTGAGCCACCCTATAGCAAATTATATGGATTGAAAAATGAAGTAAAGAACACTCCCCGAGGCTTAAGAAATATGTGCAAAATGTCGTGCCTATTTGGTAATGTATTTTCTAACTCTATATGGATCTCTTATATATATGCGTACATTCGTTATTGTATTATATAAGATATTTTTTTCTTTAAATCTATTTCGTCTGCTGAATATTCGTCGTTCGTTTATCAGGCCGCGGTGAGAGACGGCGCGATGTTGTCATCGTTGCCGCTACCACAGTGACCGGCGGTAGCGGCGTAATGACGACCGCAAAATATAAAATTGTGTCCCGTTGATTCGCCACGGACGACACGTGCGATATTAATAAACCAAATATATATGATACACGGTCGTAATATATAACGTATATTATATACAAATAATATAATATGGGACCGTGGGCGGTTTACGTTGCGTAATTATACTGCAGCCAGTACACGCGCACGTCAGTAATAATAATAAAATAATATATATTATATGCATTATGTGCTCACAGTGTACTAATAACCGACGATTATTACACACATGTCAACTACTCCGTACCCGCGGGTGGGTGGATTTCCGACCAGAGGAGTGGGTAGAGGGGGATGGTTTTGTGATTTTCTCGGTCCACTGCTGTGTAGCAAAAAAAAAGAAAAAAAACGAAATTATTTGTAACAATAATACGATATGCAATTTATCGATGCAAAGCATATGCATATTATGCATTATTATTATTATTATTGTAAAAGGACTGTAGCTGCGAAGGATTTATAATATCAATCGTATAATTTTATGCGATCACTATAATACTACTGTAATATTATGCGATGCAATGACGACTAAACGTGCATATTGCAATACGTGTTTAGGTTATAATAATAATAATAATAATACCGACTTTCCGGCGGCTGCGGTGGCGCCGTAATTATGCTATCGAACGAAATAATAATATTTCAATAATAACAAGTGGCCGTCGCCGTTCTACGAAATAAAAAACCATTATACAGTAATAATATTATATGATTATGTCACGTGCCCAGCGGCGTCGTCTGCGTTGTCGCGACATATGGTCTGTCCGCGGGCTGCGAAATCTGCGTGTACTTTCTTCCTTCTCTACCTGTACTCAAACCTCACTATACCTCCCCTGTTTTCCACAAAGACGTGTACAGCGCGCTTGATGACATTCGACTGGACGTACTCACCCCACCCTGAAAAGGAAGGTGAAGCAGAAGGACATTTTCATTGGTGTCCGAGTAGGTGGAAGGAGCGATGCCGCATTTACACGGACGGGGTTATTAATTGGCTTCGCCCTACGGGTTTCGCCGTGTTGTTAGACCTCGCATCGTCGCGCGTGTATGACTTAAATGATTTCCTTCTTTCGGCTTGGTCATCGCAGCCTCGACGAAACACAAAACGTCTAATAATCGTCCATAATGACGTCCGACGACGATCGACGATCATGTTGTTCTGTTATTGTCTAACAGTCTTAATGATATACATTTGGGTTAGTATATCTACATTTACATAATATTATGTACACATATTTGCGTTTGAAGCGAATGATACTACAGAATTTCACTAGTTTCAACTTGTGTTGCCCAAAAATGATTTTTTTCTTTTCGCCCGAATACGATAAAGTAATTTGCTCATTTTGCCCACGGCTTCAATTAAAACGTTTTGGGAAGTTTTAAAATTAGTTTAATTAAGCCATTTAGCATAATAAGTAGAGAAGAGTGAACCACGAGGCTTTTCGCTTCTATTACTCTTCAAAAATGTGTTATGTTCGTCTAGAAAATAGTCATTATATTATTATATTATGATATTAATAAACATGATTTTATTACTGATAAATACTTTGGTATCTGTAACGATATACTATTTTATCATATTCGTGCATAAAGAGGCAAGCTATTTTTGAAAGACAAAGTTTTCCTGGATTGCGTGTGTCGAGGCATCTACAAAGGAGACCATGTCCAATAAGGAGTAATGTTTCTAGACTCTAAAACCGATACTGACGCAGTCGCTCATGAAAATTGTCGAACTAAGTGCAAGATTAGTGGACGCTGGAATGATCGGAGTGATGATATTAATTTTTTTATCATTGTCTCATAAATATTTTCGGAGAATTGTTTTTTTTTTTTTTTGTATAAAGCATTTACAGTTTTTAATGGTATTGCGATTTAATCATGGACCTTATATTACCTTATAGTATAAAGTTAGGTAGGGTTAAATCGGTTATCATTTAAATTTGTTGTGGCTGGCTGGCTGGCTATTATACGACGGTGAACCATCTGCGAATGAGTTAAGGTTACATGACGTGTGATATGATCTGCAGGTCATATTCAGCTATTTATACATATCGTATTTCTATATAGTCCGGTGCGTTGCGTGGGAGATGTCCTCAAACATTCGATATTATGTCGTATATAATACGGTTGTATGTTATCGTGCGTGACGGATTGACGCGATGAAAATCTATTGTTTTTGGTCCCAACTTGCCAAAGATTTGTTTAATGTACATGTTCACGAATTAAACCGTTATGTTATACGGAGAAACTTTGTCAAACAAAATATAGTGAATACTGCAGAATTTAATACGATTTACATAAAACCATAATATACACTATCGTTTTGTACGCATTATTATAATACAGTCTGTAATATTTTTAAGTACATTTTATAACATATTATAATGGCATCGCGTCCAGCTGCAACGCGATTATATTGCGTACGAGAAACAAAACACCGATTACAATAAAGTCACGTCGTCGGGTTACGACCGACTCGTGTGAGATGATGCTCGTCCGTAAACTGAACGAGTGTAATATGTATTTGTATAATCCTACGACATTAAATGGTTATATATATGTGTGTGTATAATATATACAACTATGTGCTGAAGTGTTTAATAAAAATAGATGGGCGTGTTGTCAACACAACCCTAAACAACGATAAACAATTCGTGGCATGTCGGCGGGTGAAAATGTATGTATATTATATAAATAACAAAACAAATATGAGAATAGATATTAAATCTAATAATTCAGTAAGGTAATGTTCACGCGATAAATTTCTGTACATTATGCGACGATATGCACCGACAAGATTAATAATTGCCGAGAGTGTTCTCACGTAAATAATAATTATATTATTAGGTATATTGTTTGAAACTCGAACGAGGTCTTCTTGGATAATAAACATAGCTTTATCGTTTTTTTTTTTTTTAAATTTTATTATCATTCGTTTTGTCATCGTAATAACAAAGTCGCGTTTGAATGCTTCATCGTCGCCTTGACAACCTATTACTGTACCATATTATACAGACACTGTGGTGTGAATAAAATGCATTAAGTATGCACTACGTGCTATACTCTGTACTATATGATACATTTAATGAGCACTGTGCCGCGTGTAGTTATACAAAAATAATTAGACCATGTGTTTGTCGATACAATTTATTATAATATTGTCGCGAAATAAATCATCTGTTGAACATTCATTTTGTAGATTTTTTATTCCTAATATTTGACAGTCCTGAGTTGTACATAATATTGTATGCGGAGGAAATAAGTGAGATTATTGGTACCTATTTTGAGACTATAAACTAATTTAATATTAATATCTACGGATTAAATTTATACTGTGGTAAATATTTATTCTATAAATTCTTTTCCACATACTATTTATCGTAAGATTAAATTATAATGTTTTACCAAAATCTACGGCAAATTCGCGGAAATCGTCCCACTGTTTACCATTGGCGTGTATTGTACTATAATAGTTTATTTATAAAATTAACATTGTAATTATTCAGTGGAATACAAAGAAAAAAATTATCTAAAAATAATATGGAAACTAATATTTGTTTAATAATATAAACACATTTCTTAATAATTAATCCATTTAGTCAGAGTCAACGACCCGTGAACCCGAAAAGTTATCTTGCGTTCATTTGGCCCGAACATTTTTTTTTATATTTAGAAATAATGAATAATTCGATAAATATATTAGGTAGTGACAATTGAAATTATTTTTAGGTTCTGTATATTGTATGATCGCAAAGATGAAGCATTTCATCATGAAGCAAGTCCTCTCATCAATATATTTTTGTTGAAGTGTGCAATGTTGAATGTTGAATGACTCGCTAATATTTTCGAGTTTTCAATTAATGTTCGATTTAATAAATAAAACTTAGAACCGCAAAAAGTGGATAAAAATATAAAAATTACAATTAAGATGTTTGGTTTTATAATTTACATATTATACATGGTTTGTATCATATAGGCATTAATTTTAATTTTAAGCCGTGTATGATGAACCTGTAAACATGTTTATTTTTACTTTACAAATTTGTTTGTATTTTTCACTTTTATTAATTATATCAAATATATAGGTACTCTATTGGTTTCTGGTATTCCAAACTTGATTCAATATTTTCATCTACAAAACATCCAAATGAGTTACCTCGTTTAAATTTATCTTCTTATTGTGGGGATTAGAAGAATTTTGGGTTTTGAGGTTGAACCCCTCATTAATGTATAATGTACGTATACATGCTCCATGTATATGCTTTAAGCACTATATAAGAAAAAACTAAACGATTGTTTTCTAGTATTATTACTGTACGATACTCAACCGAAGTATATATTTTATTTTACCCAATACAATAATTACAGCCAAGTCTCGGCCGCCGCATGGCATTGAATTAATCACGCTAATGATGACACATTTAGCGATTGCGCCGCAACCGTTGGTCGACAGTTGTTGACAGGAAAACATTTTTTAATATCGCCGTGTTGTACGGGTTCGTTCCCGTCCAGATGATTTTAATATCAAAACCATAATTTTTGTTGGAAAAAAATTAATAAATAAATAAAAAAATAAATACTCGTTCGTACATATTAATATATATACCTATGTATAATCACGATGAATAATAATACAATATTATGATCGTTGCGATTGTGCGGTGGTCATTTCACGTACGACCTATCTATGGAGAATAATAAAAAAACACCGATCGACAACCTCCCATTTATAGTTCTGTCGGTTTCGCAACACCGCGTCGCCAAGATATTCATCTCGTATATAATAATGTTTAATCGGAAACGTTTGCAGCGATCTCGACTTTACACACACACACACACACACAAATAAGAATACGTGTATTTGTAGTATATATTGTAATTATACCATTGCTCTATGTGCTATATAATATAGGTATATATATATACCTAATTACGCAAGGCATGGTGTGTGTGGTGTCCCTTTTCGTCGTCGACGGCCCTTTCTAATCGTGCGGTCGACCTGGCGGCGGCGGTGTTAAAACACGGGCCATCAATCACGAACCGTATATATCTCTATCCGTGTATACATATATACGTATTATTATTATTGTTGTTGTTAAGTAACTTCGTTTAGCGGCTTGTTGACAATCGTTGCGGTAGTTTTGCAGTCTCGGCGATATGATCGTCGCGGACTTGACCCCGTACGAGCTGTTGTCTCTATATAGAAATTTAAAAAAAATATATTCGCGTCTCGTGTCCGGCCAAATTAATTTTTTTTCGTCGACTGACGTACATGAATTATTGTCTGGACCGAACAACGGTACGGGTAAACAATAGCCGTCTCTCCGAAAACGAATGTCGTCTTATCCAACTGCTGTAGCGATCTTATAATATTGTTCATCCGGCAGAGATGATGAAATGTTTGTCGTTGGTAAAAAACAAAACAGCACAATTTTCCAGTTCATCAGATATTTCATAATCCCGCTGGCGAAAACATTATGCTTCGCGTATGGGGACATGTGAATGATATCGTTGCAAATTTCTTGTAATCGGGTTCTGCACGCATCGTTATTCCATATCATACGTTGTTTGAAAAAACCTATACTAGACATCACCTGCAAACGGAAGCGCCAAAGACAAAAAATATATTCTTTATATTGGATTAAATAGGTATTTTCAATAGATTTCTTAAGTTTTTTTTTTTTTGATTTTAACTTTCTTTATCTGAACGAACATTGAAAATTCGTTGAATATGATGACTGAATTGTTCCCAAGACTTCACGAATTTTCAATGTTGCCAAAAATATTAATTGTCGATCCCTAATGTACACTATGCATGTATACATATTACATGTAGACATTTTATGTATGAATGGTAGCAAAAAAAAAAAAAAGAAAAAAGTATTGTACCTAATTGTCTGGCAAGGGTCTGCAAAGTATTTGCCTATATTTAATACACATATACATATTATGTGTGCATATTTAACCACCGCCGCTGCCTCTCTCTTCTCCGAAATAATTCTTTCACTGCGACGGCCAAAGCCGAGATTTTACAATGTGTTGTTATCGGTTCAACGGAAAAAAATTCTATTTTTTGGCGTCCAACCGCCGCCGCCACAATGTCCACATAATGACACGTATAATTCATTCTGCCGCGCCATGGCCTGTAAAAATCTCAACGTTTTACTCTCCGCGGTGCGTGTTATGTAATTTTTTTCCCCCGTTCTTCATTTCACTCACCCGCAGATTCAAATTAATATCCCGCGACAGTCTTAACGTCTTCTTAAGCCAGCGCGCCGCCGCCAGCCGTACAGAAATAGAAAAACCCGCTTGTACGCTCGTAAAAATAACGGACGCGATGGAGATTATGAT
This sequence comes from Aphis craccivora, assembly GCA_009835225.1. Lineage (NCBI taxonomy): Eukaryota > Metazoa > Arthropoda > Insecta > Hemiptera > Aphididae > Aphis > Aphis craccivora. The sequence goes on along the minus strand of VUJU01000329.1, from coordinate 41,706 downwards.
TTTTTTTTAACTACTCGATCCTCTCTCTCTCTCTCTCTCTCTCATACACACATACACGCACACTATAGTCACTATACATTACGCCCATTAATTTATGACCAAAACCATAAGCGTAATAATTGTGTACGCACGCGACACATTTATATTCTCTGGTTTATTCATCTTGGTTATAATTATTATTATGAATTCATTTTTTGTTTTTTTTTCAGCTCTCAAAGTCAAGTTGATGTTGAGGAGACCCATTAACCAATTGGTTGCCCAAGGAATTATGCCCTGTAAGTATTCAACCACGCCCGACATATATACTTACAACACGCAAGACAATTTTTTGAGCGTTTTTCCCTTTGTTTTATGATGCACCACCGCCCTTTTTAATACAAAACGATAGTTAACATTAGCAAATCTCACATTCTGCGTTCTGTGTGCATTTATTTTAGTCGAGTTTAAACTAAAAAAAGTATATATACTTAATCCTAGGCTTTTGATTGTTAATATGTACATTGTACAGATGATATTAAGGCGAGCCTTACGGTTAGGTTATTATTTTTTTTGTCGAATGATTATTTGTTAACACTACTGTGATGGTGTGTCAGTAGTTATGATTTAGTCATTTAACTAATCGTCGCTTGGCGTATTTACAGGTTTGAAAAGCCCACCAGCCTTCCATGAACAACGTCAAAAGTTGGAGAGGGCCAAAATGGGCGATCTGTTGAAAGCCAAAATTCAACAGAGGCCTGACAAACAGCAGCTGGTTAGACAGCACATATTGGAGGACGTCGGCGACGTGGACCGATCATTAGCCGAACGTCAGCGCATGTTGGTCAAGTGTCGTTTGGCTGATTCGCTTAATACCCAATTAGCACATAGGCCAGGTCCTTTGGAATTGATCAAAAAGAATATTCTCCATACAGACGAGCCTATTGAAAGGGCCGTTAAAGGTATGTGTATAAATTTTTCACAAATTTAGGTAAACATTTTAGAAGGCGCGAAAAAGTTCAAATTTACCTGCTATTAACTTACTCTCTTTATATCTTTAAATTAATATCTAAGGAAGAAAAACGATTACAAAATTAATAATACAAAATATTGTTTCTTTAGTATTAGTCTCAATAGTTTTTAAAATTTACACATATATACATGACATCAATAGAATCCAGACTCCTTACTTTGTACCAAACAAAATACAGTTGTTAGTACAAATAATACTCTCTAGCTATCGTATTTGTTGTTTGATTTCATTTCACGGGCGTGTTTTGATTGATTTACGTTTTGTTTGTTTTTCAGAGGGTCAGATCGAGTTCAAAGCCACCAGCGAAGGACAAAAAGTCAAGCCTGAACTTCCTGATCAGTACTTGACTTTAGACGAGGACTCTCAGAGTTCGGGTGGTGCTGGAAGTTCGTGTTCACCACCTCCGCCACCACCACCTCCACCCCCACCGCCACCAACGGTAGCGCTGACCCACAGGCCAGCGTATGACATGATAGAGACAGCCGCTGCAAACGCAGGTATTGTCACCTTAACTTTACTACCTTCACCTTTGGGCTCGTCCACGTCCAGTTTGTCACCAATGAGTTCTGTGGCCTCACCACCGCCCCCTGCGCCACCACCAATGCCACCTTCGACCCTACCGCTACAGGTGCATGGGCAACAGCCTGCACCGGGTAAGGATAAAAACCGAAAGAAAAGTAAAAGTAAGTCGCAGGCAAAGACCAGGACAATCAAGTTCCATGAGTACAAGGGACCACCAAGTGCGCATAAAGCACAAAATCTAAATGCCAATTCGGCCGAGACCTCTTACGAACTGCTTTTGCAGCAGCAGCAGTTGTTCTTGCAGTGGCAACTCGAGTGGCAACAAAAAGTAAGAGCTCATCGTGTGTACCTTATTTTTTACAAACATTAAAATTATTATAATGTTATCCATTAATTTTTTTTTATCCATAGTATCCTCAACTCATACTGCCTGCTCCACCACACAAATCAACTTCGTCAATCGTTGAGCAATCTTCTACTGTATCGTCGTCGTCGTCTTCATCGTCTTCGCCATCATCTGCACCATCGTCTGCGTCGTCTACAACGTCTGCCCAGGTCATCAACAATTTACCGCAGATTATTGAAACCCGTTCGTTACGAAATCTCGACGATTTAAAGGGTTAGTATTAACTATTAAGGGACTGTATTGATTTATATGTATGTATATTGTACATACTATATACCTACGAATATAATAATTAATTACATTTTAAAGTAATTTTTGTTTTTTTAACATTTGTACTCAATCAATTTTTTAATTTGGTTTTAGTGAGTGACTTAAAGGCTGAGCTGAAGAAACGTAATTTACCCGTGTCTGGGCCGAAGCCACAGTTGATTGAAAGGCTACGGTCATTTGCTGAACATAATTCGGATTTGTCGAATATGATGCTATCACCCAGCAGTCATTCGAATCCGAACAGTCCTCCTAGGTCGTCGTCCACGCCACCACCGCCACCTCCACCACCTCCACCACCACCCTTACCATCACCTGGATCCCAAAATACGCCAGAAGAAGACCGCATTATACGGGAACAGCAGAGGCGCATTGAACAGTTACAAAAACAATTACTTAACTCCCAACTACAGCTTCAACAACAACAACAGACAAGGGTACAAACATTCCAGGTATTTAAAAATATAAATGCGTTTACTTATCATGCATTTACCAAAAAAGCAACTCGTTTAAGTTGATTTATAATATGACATAGTAATAGAAATCCAGTTAGGTAATAGACTTAAATGATTGCTATATAATTCCACATAATCGAATCTATTACGAGTCAATTAAATGTAATCAACGATATTATCATCGTCGACGTGTTTTTAAATTTAATGACCTAAATAAAAAATGTTTTAACCTATTTTAAGTTTTTTTTATTGATTATAAAAGTTTATTATTTTAAGATATAAATACGTACTTAATATATATATATATATTATTTTTGTACATGCTATTTTAAATATTTATATCGAAAATAACAAGTTGTCCATGGTCAATTGTTTGACATTATTGGTAACGAAAACACTGTAAACAACTATCCACTATTTTGCCATTAATTTATCGAAATTGTTGCCAATTATATTTATTAATTAAAATTATATAACGTTTGTTTCAAAATATTGACGTGTATTATCTGTATTGTAGCCTCATCAGCCGGTCAATGCGAAAGCAAATCTGGCAGCCTTCCTTCAGCAGCAACAGTTAAACCAACAGCAAAAACAACAGAAACACATGATTTTGACTACGAACAATAATAACTCAATGAAAAATAACAACAACAATGTTGAGTCAAGTAAACGGAGGAGCAATACAATTGTATTGGACAAGGAACAAGCGGCATCAATTTTGAGTCAGTTAGACCACAACAGTCAAAGGTATGTGTAGAACTAAACTTTGAATTAGATTTTAATCGTCATATTTAATGTTTATTATACTATATTATGTATATTTTTTTAGTAGAACAACTTCTCTACCGAATTTTTTGGGTACGTTCGTTCAACCCAACTTGACTACCACCAATATCAACAACAACAACACTAACATTAACAACAACAATAAGCCAACGATCACGGTTGTTCAGACTTCCTCTGGATTCCACAAGGTGGTGGACGACGATAAAGTCGATGTTCCCATGGTAGTGGATGGCGTGAAATTGCAACAGCAAACCGCCGTAAACTTACCGTCGCAGCAGCAGCTAGTTGAAAGAGTTATTAAATCATCGTCGGAAAATCGACTCCAAGAAACGTTGGAAAACAACAACCGAAGTCCAAAACAAGAGGACGTAAAACCACCATCACCATCATCGTCTCCTTACATTGATATTAACAGCCTACCAATGGTGTTCGATGACACCAAATTGTTTCAAAATGTGAGTTGAGACTTTAATACTCTGAATTCTTGTAGTCAGCGTCCTAACAAAATCTCGTGATGGGTGTCCTCTTCTCAATTTACTCGTCGAGTTATCATTATTTTAAGCATCACAATGTGTTTTGTTATCTACTAATATAAAAATTGTTAAACAACCCGCGTGCTACTTGATAGCATCGTTCTACACAGATCGACCTCTTATTTTAATCGCCTCTTTTATTGAAAAATGACTATGACAATATTGTAGTATACCTGTTTTTTTTTTATGTTTCAGGACCATTTAGTCGATACTTGCCGCCATAACGTGTCTAAAAGCCAGATGATGGATGATGTCCTGGAGATACTGATTAGGAACGGTGAGTTGCCCGCGTCGGCGGCGCACGATCAGACGTCTGCGAGCTCCGGAGTCGATAACTCAGTGGTAAACGCGGCATCTGACTTCGATATACACATGGACGATCCATTCGCTATGGATGTAGTGTGCAACGACGACCTGATGATGGACGTGGATACCGACTGGCTCGATTCGTTGGACCTTCCGCCGCCGTCAGCTGAGCCGCTGGCTGACCTGTTCAATGGTGAAGCCACCGACAACGACTTTAAACTTCCTGCCAATATGGACTTCCTGTGGGACCGAATAGACTTTGCGACGTAATTTTACGTATAAAAATATTATTTTACTGTCGCTACTTATGTGTAAAGTTTACTTTTATACATGTGCTATCGTTATCGCCATTCCCCTTCGTCTAATTTTTTTCTCCGTCTCTTCATCTCTTCACCACTCTTGCAGTTCTCGTCCAACGCCAATAAATTAAATATAAAGAAAACTAACGTTTGTTTACACTTATCAAAATCGCATCATCTCGAGTCAATGATCGTGGTGACCTATGTATATAAAGATTTAAAAAAATAAAAATACAATTTAAATAATTAAAAACAATAATGAATTGACGAAAAACTATTACATGCTCATTTATTTACCAGGGTCGTGTTTACTTAAGGAATATTTATTTAGAGAAATTATTAAAATAAAATTAATTTTTCTTTTCTTTTTCATTGCTCAAAATTGTATAATAATTATTATTTATTTTTTTTTTTAACCGAAAATAAAATAATAAAAAACTAACCCATTAAATCCATTATCTGTGGTTTACATTCCTTAATTTTTATTTAAAAGATTAAAATAAAAACGTCCGGCATAATGAAATATAGTGTTTAATAAAACAAACAAAAAAAAACTATTTTTAAATATCATATTTTATTTGTAATAAGTATCCTGTACATAGTATAATATGTTTGTATTAAACTGTCTTTTTTTAATTATTATTAAGTATTACTAATTTCATAGTTAAATTATATTTTTATTTATTTTTAAATAAGAAGTAATAAAATGACAAAAAGAAAAGCGGTTGAAAAACGATATACATAACTACAATGTCCGCTTAACCAATGAATAGGTGCTGAATAGTTATTAAAATAGTACCATAGTATTATATTGTATAGTGAGCGCATGTGAAACGGCATACGGCACACCTAGTGCCGTCATTTACCTCGATGGGCTGTGCGTCGTACCGGGCGAAAACAGAATTATTATTATTATTATTTTTTTTTCTTAGAAAATATTTTTCTCTCCAATGTATTATACAAATATATTTATTAACCTTTTCTCAGTGTCTTACGGCTATATTATATTATATATACATTTGTGACTTTTACCATTTTCCTTTTATGCTTCCTTCATCGACATATTTTGATAAGAACGATTGTATACGTAACATTTTTAATCTGTTCTGTTATTACTTTTACTACTATTACTTATCTTTTTCTTTTTGTTTCTTTTTGTTTTTATTTTTTTTTTTTTTTTTGTTCTGTATATAAAAATGGTGCTCTTTACCTATATTATGTAATAGTCCATATATAGTTATCTGTAAAACAATATTTTATGTTTGTCATCGTATTTGTGAAGTCAATCGCGCATAAAAAAATTCATGTGTTATTTCCTTTTAATCAATAGATACAATTATTTTAAACATTCCAAAAACACTAAACGAATATTATACTATATAGAACAATTTTTGTAGGACATTTTTATCGAACAAAATCAACAAATTTTTGCTAAGCAAATGTGCACATTATGATCATTGGTTGCTATTACAATATTAATTTATTATATTGTGTATATCATATAATAATAATCCATGCCATATTGATATTAGTTCATTGTGATTAAATAATAATCAATTAGTCAATTAGTCAAAAATATTTTAGATCAAAATTTGTTAATATAAACAAACAAACAAAAAAAAAAAAAAAAAAATTAAAAAAAAAAAACAAAAATCAAAAGATCATAAAAAAAATTCCTATATAACTTTTGACTTAACATTTATGCGTAGGTACACCTAATCATAAAAGCAATAGTGTTAATTAAGTTCAAATTATTGTTATTTTATTTGATTATGTATTTTGTTTATGTACATTTTTTTGAATAATTATATATATTCATATATATTATATATGTATTTGTGAGTAAATCGAAAAATGATTGTTATACATTTTGTATTGTTTTTTCCTTCTTGTTGTGTACTAGGTAGTATCGAAGAGATTGTCTTAAATGTCTTAGCACAAAATATTCCTATACCTTCCATATTTATTAAAGGTTTTTTTTTAATTTACTTATTTCATATATGTAAGAAGATTTCATATAAAGTATAAACATATCTATCATTCTATTGTATTATAAGTTCATCTATTAGATAACTGCTTTGAAGTGACAAAATACATGAATACTTTAACTTGTAAATGCGTTACAAACACTTTTTATCTTTTATTCTTCTGACACAAACAATTTATGTTTCACAGATTCATATAAAATACTTAAAAAAAAAAAAGAAAAATTGTTGTATCCGATAAGAAAATAGAATGCAACTTACCTGGCTTCAAAATGTATGGGTAATATTTGTAGAAATGTTGAGAAATAACATTAACTTTAAGGGAACTATAGAAGTAAGTTTTTTTAAAAATAAAGTGTTTGTAATAAAATTAAAGATTTGAGATTAATTATTATGTAGGCATAAAATTTATATTTAGGTTAATAGTTGAGCTCATATTAATACTATCATAATATTGTTATGAGTGGGACAATTCGATAGGTAGTGTGATCGACCCTGATCAAAAGATCCAAATGCAATTAATGTGTTCTAATAAAGCAATTTAATAAATTAAGTTTTATCAATTATACTATTAATATAATTATTTTTCAATTTTATCAAATTTTCTGTTACATTCAATTTATTGGATACCTACTTGGAGAAGTATCTATTATTAAATCTTCAATCGGTTAAATCTATCCTGTTTAACTAAGAAACGTTTTTTTTGATCACTGTTATTTTCACTTAATTGATTTTAAACGTCAAATAAATCGTCTGTATCGAAATAAAAACAACAATTGTATATTTTACTGTAAATTGAACATAGATCACCGCGACTTTATCCATACATATTTTGTTGTACCTATACTTACCTATATAATACATTTAAGTACACTTTGTCTATAAAATATACATAACATCCGGTTTTAAACTTTTCGTACGATGGTAGACCACAAACCTTTATAATTTATTCAAAAATCAAAATTAATCCATGAATGTCCACCATGTGTATGACCTATAAAAGCGTAGTATACATACTGAAGTGAAAACCTATTGCGAACGTTTTGGTACTGTGTTCGGACCTTTGGGACCTTTTATCAAATAAATGCCATTTGAAGTTTCATTATCGTTCCCTCGTGGTAAATGATGAAATATTGACCTTATAGCACCTGTAACTGTTAGATATTACATTTAGTCATGCATGCTTGGAGTTCAACAAGTACCTCACCTTTGCAGTAGGTATTACCTAGTTATGAAAACTCTACCATAATTTTTTTAGGTGATATTTATTTTATTTAAAAATCATCCATTTGAAACAAATATTCAAATATATATTAAATTCCATTTATTAGAAATTAGAATAAAAGGTACTTATATATTATACCTACGTACCTAAATAACTAATATAACAGTAGGTAGTAGCATTTTTTTGCGTTTAATCTACGTTGTTTATTATTATATTTTAATAAATTATTCAATATTTACAATTTAATTAATAAATATATATATAGGTAGGTATTAACAATCATATTATTGTACTACTAGGTACTTAAGTGATTTGCATTTTATAAAAATATGATTTTGTTCTAAAAGTAAAATTAGTGAGTATTGCTAGGTAGGCACCTATATAATATTCCTTATAATGTTTTCGTTAGTTGTTGAAATACGCTTCTGTATATTTTTGTTTGATTTTAAATACTAAGCGCTCCATGTTGACCATTATTATGATACCGAATTATTAATTTTTAAAGATTGATACAAAAACAAAAATTAACATTTCAATGACATAATGTAGGTACCTAGGTATCTTATATTAATTTCTATTTTTGTTAGAAGTTATATGTAAAATAACAGCTTTTAAGCTTTGAGTACATGTTTTTTAATATAAATTTAATGAAGTAAATAGCCCAGATTAAAGGAGAGAAAGCATGTCTCCGCTATCTATGGAAAGGGTCAATTTTCAACTTAAAATGTTGTTAAATAGTCATTTGTACCTTTTATTATGTAAAAACCATTTTAGGACAAAATAAATTACTTAAATTTTTACTAATTTGTGTGCGACTATTTCCTAGTTATACATTATGTATTTGTACTGAGTCGTAATGTGCCTATTATCTGGTTTTAGAATCATTATATATTTAATTTTAACTGTACTGATTAATATAAATTATAAAATAAAAATAATAGTTTTAGAATTGATTTATTGTCCCAAATCATTAACAGTTTATTAACGTTTTACATTTCTACAATACGAACAATATTCGTATATGTATGGTGTATTTATGGCTGATATCTTCATGTCTGGTATAGTAATGAACACTCACGAAAATTTGTTATCAGTCAGTTATCGACAATCTCGATTTAGAGGTCAATCACATTATATTCGCATTCGGATTACCACCACTGTCCAACGTTTTATGGATGTATCGCACTTTTTGCAAGTTACACTTGACTTCAAAAACGCCAATAATACAGCGAGGATATTGAGAAAAACACGAGGCGTATGTGACAGTTTGAAAAAATCACTCGGGTTCTGAAGAAGAACCAAAAAACACTTATCGGATATTTTCCGAGCGGGTTGTCGTTGCGGCTGCGCCACTCGCCATAAACAATGAGAAGGTAGTTTCTTTTTCAGCACCACTTTTATTATAACCATCGAATGTTTCAATGATTTTCTTTTCTTTCCATTTTATCTAATAAGTAATTACACACCACAATAAATCGATATTTTATACTCAAAAAAATAGTCACTATTTTTGCACATTAATAACTTGATAAATACAAAGCAATTAACAAAATATGATATTAATATAAGATAAACAAATAAGAATATTATAATAAAATTATAACTATCGAATGGGCCAGTTACTTTTTTTTTAAAAAATTCACACTGAAATCCAGTAAAATAACTGAAACTTATTGAATTGTTTTCAGTGTTTACGAATAATTATGAGTTCATCGGTTCGGTTGCACTGGATTTGAAATCCAAATTCTTCGTAAATACTGTAATCAATTCAATGAATTTATATTAGGTTACACTGGATTTCAGTGTGAATTGTCTTTTTATAAAAATGTCATTGGATCATTCGATGGATTAACTTTTAATAATATTAAATTATATGTATCGCGTATTAAGATAATATAAAAAATACATTTTTGTGTTATAAATTAATGTTTTTTTTACTTATATTTATCATACAAACAGTTAAATACTTACCTAGTTATTAATTATATAATATTATTTAACTTTTTACAGAACTAAGTCGAAATAGTTGGTCACTTTAGTCTGCCTTAAAAAATAAAATAAAAATAAATAGAGGTGTTCAAATGGGTAACAACAATAAGTAGTAGATTATACTCTTTATTTTGATCACATATTATGTACCAGTTCTTAACATTGATTATTTTATTTCAAATATGGATATGCATTTTACAAAATAATAATAAATTAACGCATAGGTATAATAACATTATGTGTAGTAATTATAGTTTATATTATATGCATAAATCGTGGTGCAAATGGGCAAGGAGATTATAAAAAACCTATTAAGTTATTATTGTCACATTATTGCATGATGCACATGAAATTGAAATTCCAAAAAAAGGTCGATGCAGGACAAAGACTCCCTTTCTTACATTATTATGACGTATCTATATAATCATAATATTTATTATATTTTACGTATGTTATTTTTACTTCCTTTTTGTATACGTGTATAAAATGTATATTATGCGTATTACGCAGTCAAAATAAAATTGTACATATCATATTGCAATACACCGCATATATTGTGTACAATATGCTTTTATTATGCGCGCCCATTGTAGTTATTATTATTATTTTAGATACGTTCACAAAAGGTTATTTTAAATTATTAAAAAAGTAAAGTTGTACCTCGCATGGTTAATCAAACTGAAAGTATATGAGTGAGCCCTCTATAATATACTGTGCTCATGGTTCGAACGTAATGTTATTCATGTTTTACATAGCCTGTGCTTATAGACCTTGAAAAAAATATATCCATTATATATCATTCATTAAAATTGTTTATTGTCCATTAGGTGCAGATTTTAACCATGCGCATAATGACTGTCTTCGGCAATAAGTGGATATTGACAATTATCATATCCACCAATGCTGACCTACTCCGGATTAGATATAAGTATCCCGATTCGAGTGTAAGATGTTTAAACGTTGGTTCGGTTGGTTAAATCTAGTGTTAGGTAGCATACAGTTGAAAATTAACTAATATAAATTAACTACATATTTTTATGTTCAAAATAATCCCTGCGGCCAGCACAGTAGTACGTATGTAGCTAAATTGCATACTCAAGACGCCGTGTTAATTTATCCAATTTTTATTTTGATAAAATTTACGTATAGTATACTTCAGTGTAGTCATGGTTTCGTAATTTAAAATATCATAGTCTGTTCTGAAGGATTTATAATGATCAAAAGAAACATAATATCCGTGTATAGTTTTTACAGCTGTACATGCATCATATTTGTTACATGTATTATATTATCGTACTTGGTATATAAAATATATTTAAATATTGACAATTATGGTTCAGTTAAATGATAAATTGATAACCTAATAATTGGTTGTCACAACTATTTTTTCTCGTCCAGATGATATTATTACGCACCGTTGCTTTCAACAAAATGACAAATAAAATACTCTACTCTTCTTAAACTCCGTTAAAAAAAAAATTCACAGATTTTTACTTAGGCTGTTTTTATCAAATTTAAAATACAGGTCTAATATTAAATTCAATCAAAACAAACATATAGAGAAAAAAAAACTAATGGAAAAATAAAAATCAACTTTATAGTATATACACTATTTTTGAGTTCAAAATTAATAATAGTATAACTAATGAAAGGTGTCCTGTGATCTATGGATTCAGAGTATGATACTCTGTCGAAAATTTTGGATTTGCATAAGGGTCATCATTCGTCCATTTAAGACCCTTGATTTTATATTACAGATAAATGTATTAATTATAGCCAAGTCTGTTTGATGTAGTTGTCCGTGTTAAATTAAATAATACCAACGATTTATCCTATCATAAACTCGGTTAAATGTAAAATAAATAAATAAAAACCCATTCATTATTAGGACGAATTTAATAAAATTTAAACACAGACTTAAAATAATATTCAATTGTCAAATGTCATTTTCTGTAACTAATGAACTAATGTAATAACTATAACAACTAAAATGATAAATACTTATAAAAATATTTGATTTCCATTTTGTGCTTATTACAAACCTAGATTATTATAGCAATCACTATTTTATATAGGTATCTAATTAACACTTTTATTGTATACCTAGTCGAATCGACTTAAACTGAAGTGCGGTGGTTGGATTAAACTCGAATGACTTGCGGTGCTGGAACGGGCCTGCCAACGGTTAGTTATGTTGCACATAGTCCGGTCGTTTCTTGCGTTGTCCTCGTGTATCTAGACAATTAGTTTTTATTTTATTTATATACCGTGCATAGAATTTACAAGTTAAAATTTAAAATGTCGATAACGGTTTGAGGACGTAAAAATATTTAGAATAATTGTATAAATATTTCCACAGCAAGACAAAATGTTGAATTAATAATTTGAATCATAAATGTATCTATTATTTTATTTATATTTTAATTAAAGGTATATTTTTACTCGTAAGAGGGTAGTTATGGGTTTCTTCTTGAGTCCTGAAATTTCCTCACTCCCGGGAGATGGATTAGGAAAAAGGCTTGATCTTTCTATTTATGTTATTATTATTGTTTTGCTTCTAAGCTTGTAGATTTGAAATTTTAAAATGTACAGTTCCATAGCATATAATTTTTTTTTAAATATATTATTTTTGTCTTCTATACTACCTATATAAAACATAGACAAATGATCAAATAAGTAGGCAATAACTTTACTAAAATATTATTTTGATAGTTTACATTTTTGAAGATTTATCCCCTTTAATCTTAAATATCGTTAAGAATAACGAAAAATGAAGTGAAAGTTAAACCAAATTTTTAACTTAAATTTACATTCAAAATAACTAAAATATGTTAAATTTACAACATAAAATAGAGACACATGCATATAGAATTAGGATTTGTATTAGGTTTTGAGAGGTTTTGCATGGAATAAATTCTGTAAAACCCTAATATATATATATATATCGACAGACGATAAAACAAATCTATAATTCTAGAAATTGCATTATAATTAAATTCGTATCATTTCATCTGGTTAGATATTATTGGTGCTATGAACATTTTCGAGCCAAAACTTAACTGCTATTAATAATATTAGACCAAGGGAAATGATAAATAATATACTTTATTTCTTGAAAATAAATAGCGTTCAATGTTACAATATATGCATATACAATTCAGGGAGCTGAAAAAAAATATTTTATTTAAACTTGCAGAGATATGTCTGATTTATTATATAAAGAAATTGTTTCGTAAATCATAAATTATTTTCGGACTTGAGTGGAATAATAAAATTAAATATTTGATTCAAATAAAAGTCAATGGTAAATTATTACATTGACTCATAGACCAGGCTGGCTATGATTTTATTTTTAAAAATTATAAGATAATTAACGTAATTATTAGTTTACAGAATATAAGATGTTATAGTAAACTGCTTATTTTAATTACAACCAAATAAAAAACAAACAGGCAAATATAATACGATTCATTGTATAGTACACGAAAATAGTAAGTATAATGTAATTGTAAAGTTTTAAATATTTGTATTAAAAAAAAAAATAAAATAATTATTATGTGTTGCAAAGATAGATGAAAATTATTTTACTGTAATATATACGGGGAAAAAGTTTAATTGCAGTGTTTTAAGATCACTGATATATTTCATGTTAATCAATATTATCATATATGCATGTGATAAATTATTATATTATTTTCCGTAGTTTTGATTTAACTTCTGAATATAATTGCAACTTACGATTATTAATTCTTATAAATATATTATTTATCATAAACATAATATATACAGAGTGGATTATCATTTTTTCCTATTTTTTTTTTTATTTTGGTTGACACAGAAAAATGAGAAACCATTACCACTGGGTCCTGAATGTCGTAAAGCATTATTATACATTCACACGTGACACATATCACTTTCAATAATTTTCATACAATGTATATACCAAGAATATGTTAAATGATACTCGTCTATGGTATTGTAATAGTTGATTAAAATATAATGTCCCAAAATTATTATTAAGTATATTTAATCATAAATAGGTATACAATCATCATTATCATAGGATTACACCCGTACGGTTGTATTGATTATGTACACTTCGAATCGTCCGTCTGTTTAATCGGGAAGAAATTAATATTACATTACACATTAATAGTAATGCGTATTCCACCATTTAGTATGCAAAGTGAATAATCGTCATGCCACTATATTCGAGTTAGAATGTCTGCAGTGTCTCAAATCTCAATGTCTTGAGTGGAAAAAAAAATGCATTCCATTATTGTTTGTCGTTATTATTCTGCAAAGGTGACAAAAATATAACTCAACTTGAGTCAGTAAGTTTATATCAATATTGAAAACTTTATAAGTTTAGCTATAAGTTTAAAGTTAACAAACAGTTTATTGAGTTAATTTATTAATTAAGAAAAAGACCTTTATCCAAAATATCTTAGATGATTATGATGAACCAACTAATTTTAATTACTATAAAGTTGGTTATTAAAGTAGATATCTATAATTATTCATATCTAACATCCATATTTTGATATTAAACTGTAGAGTGTAGATGTTATTATGAGAAAGATGTAAAAATAACTATAAATTCCTAAGATATTACATTTTTAAAATTATCCATTCTCCTACCATCTGACTGATATTCACATCAAGTTCAAATGGCACAGTATATTTAAAATGTTTGATTAAAGCTAACTACGCCGATATAGTTGTATTATATTATGGTGAGTGTAGTGCGATCACTTTTCAGTCATATAAACCCTAGTGGGTTTATCGAGTAACGAGTGATAATGTAACCGTTAAAATGTTAAATAAAGGTCATCTGGTCAAAATGGTTAGGTACGATAAGTTTGCAGACCAATGAAGTTTTGCACGTGCGCTACCATACCCAGAAAATAAGTGTTGGAGACAAGCTCAAGTTTTGCCAAACAAAATGCGTCGTCGGAGAAATTGAACGCGAGTCGTTTGCCAAAGTTCTTTTGATACATACCGACGGGAGTACATTGTATGGAGCTTATTGGCGAAATCGCATTTTCCACTCGACTTTTCCCATTGTAGGGAACGTTGTATACTTTTATCTCTTAAAAAAAACATAGACAATAATACATTATTAACAGCATATTATCAAGGCATGATAAGCGGATAAAATATAAGCGCTAGGTGTAAGTTTTACTTTGTTACAATAATGTAGTTATTTATAGATTACTAAGAAGTATCTGTTGCATTAAAAAAAAAAAAAAACTAAAATCAATATTATCGTTTAAGACCTTTAAATTGAAACTGAAAATAACAATACGTATAATTTTCATTATACATGTTTATAATCCACGCATGTAATAATATTATAATCACAATAATAAATGACTAAATTAAACAATTGTGTAAGTACGAGTATTACAATATTTGTTCACTGTAGATTTAATTGACTCAAAATTGGGTATAATCGAAGTGGGAAAACTAGCGCAAAATAATGCATTTTACGATGTCGTTTCCTTTTATACACTGGGGAAATTATTGGTAGAAACACACACGTGTACAGCATTTAAGCACGTAATATTATTATACCGGGAAGTTGAATCAGTGAAAATATTTTACGCAAATAACTACTTACGATAACGCAAGTGAACATTTGTCGTTCTGTATTAAACATAAAAATATTTATACTTTTTCTCTTAGTATAACCATTAAAGTAAGTAATCCTCCTACGTGCTTACCATCCTCGTAAAATTCTTTTTTTTTTTAGGTGTATAAGTATGAGGCCTGCCTGGTCACTATATGGATTTTGAAACATTAAATCCATGCACGTTATAATATCACCAAATGGTGCGTTGAAAAAACAATAAAAATGTGTATGCACTAATTTATTATTATGTATATGTTATATACCTATTGGTTATGTACTTAACACATAACGTTATTTACAGAGTAAAAGTGAGAGTTTCAAATGAGAATAATCATTTTTTTTTTACCAAATATTTTGAAGTATCTACCTATATAAATCTTTTGAAATCACACAATGCGTTTTTGAAGTTTTTAACTTGCACATGGATAATAGATTCATGGTGATAGGTTTGGTAGATTTTATGTACTAAGTGAATTACGATTATTTGAAAATACATTTAAAGTTTTTGAAAATTATCAGTGTAATTAATACCTACTTGGTAAATTAAATATTATCTATTTTATGTGTTTGTAAAATTATTTTTAATAACTATTATCCTTAGTAGCTAGTATATATATATTAATAACTCAGAAACAATTCGTTAAAATTTTGATTTAGATACTACAGTGTATTCAAATAATCATAACAATTAGCAAAGAGTAAGGTTCTAATTTGGAAAAAAGTTTATACCGTTAGCTAAACCCTTTTTAAAATGACATTAAAAAAAATATAAGTATTTGGAAATACGGTTCTTAATAAAACACTTAAACATTTCAGAAATCGTAGTATAAAAAAATGTTTTTTTTAAAGGTTTAATAATGGGAGTGAACACCCTCGGTGAATCGCTCTGCATATTAAATACACGGAACATATTATCATATAATATTATGATACAAGTTGAGTGGAATGTGCTTTGCGTTGGTTATGAAAACATATTCTGCAGACCATACTGGAAATATTTTCAGAAAAGACCATCATGTATTGCATAGTATAATGACTATAATTTGCAATATTATTTTGGCAGGGTAGATTAAAAAATGTTCGTTGTGAAGCAGTCATGGCACACGCACGGGAAATTGTATTTAATTTTTCAGCTTGACTAAAAACACGAATAACTATGAATAAATAGTTCCTAAATACACTTATTATTAATGTATAATCGTGTTCAGTTTGAATTTTATAATTTGGCGGAGCATGTCAGCTAAAATAATTTTTGTTTTACATATTATAATATTTTACAATGTTTAGTTTAAAAATAGTAATATTAGTTATTTATTCTGTATTAAAAATGATTAACCGATTTCTCAATAGAGTTTTTATTAAAAATTTTCAAGATAATACAGCAGTTTGATTTGTAAACTAACCCCGATTGATATGTGAATATAATTATATATGATAAAACAGGCGCACAGGGTAAATTATAGACTAGGTATTTTAAAGTACAACATTTAAAATTACAAAATAAATATTTACTCAGAATTAAGATTGGGCTTCCGCCCGTCATATTAATAAAAATAAAATAAATAAATTATTAGTTATAGCTGTCACTAAAAAATAAAATAAAAGATGATCACGATAAAAAATCTTTTTTTTAACTATTAAGAAAAAAACAATAATTTAAAAAACGTAAACATTTTAAAATAATAATTTTGGACACTGATATAGATCACTCAATTTAAAAAAAATATATTTTTTTAAGGTAGTTAGTTCTAATTAAAATTTATAAAAGCTATCGGGACGTATTTTTAATAATGTCTGCATAGTGCATATTCATAAAAAAACAAGGAATTTTTAAAATATTTTAAAATTAATTATTACTGCTATTAGCTTATTATTTATAACTATACTATCTCTACCGAAATATAATTTTTTGATATCTTAATAAACTGTTTGACTTAATGAAACATCTAAGTATAAATTGTATACTTTAATTAGTAAAAAAATAAAAATATATAATGTAAATTTAAAATAGGTAAAGAAATATATGAGTATATGACAATATACTATACGTATTTGATTCACAATAGTAGGTATATAAATAATTGAAATATAATTAAAATGTAATATTTTTATCGCATTGGTGCCTGTTTAAATAAAACACAGGATTTTTATAACACTTATCATTATCAATTTTGTACATGCAATTTAATACAAATTTATTTAACCAATATTGTATTTACAGTTGAACGTACAGCCGGTACATTGTTTATTAATAACAATCAATTATAGCATTGAATCTAAACAACGAACATATACAAAGTTCTCGTAAGAGGTGTTTCCAATATATGGTAATATTATATTGAACTTAAAAGCAGCTGTTATTGCATTTATGTGTCTCTAAGTAGTAAGTAGGTAGGTAATTTGATTTATATTCAATCAAAATGTAAACTTGATTTGTATATTGTTACGATTTGAGAATATTGTCTATTATTAATATTATTATTATTGGAGGGTCCTATATGACCTACTTATTATTACGTGATGTGTACTAATTTAATAATTTATATGTTTGGATGAGAATGTAAAGGGATAGGTAGATATTACACCATACGTTAGAATGTTATATCGGAAATGTCCGTCTGATAAATACCTTTATGACTTTGATACTTTGTGTAGCTACATAACCATCGTAATTATCAATACAATATATTATATTATACTTTATTTTGGCGGTAAAGTTTAGTCACGGTGTCTGACATGGCATGTGCCACTCAACCGCTAAACTAACTAGCAACTTATATTGTTTAAACGTTATATTCGTTTGGAATTCTCGTCTTGTTTATAACCGACTGTGATTGTACAACAGGTTAATGTTTACCCACTATAAATAGCCTTAATTGCGATTTCCTACGTGTTGCTTTCGTTCGACGTAGTGGTGAGATTAGGAATAACAAATACCTACAAAATGTCTCGGCTCAAATGAAACCTATACAAACAAAATATATAAATATAAATGGCGAAAATGTTGGTATGTGTGCGCAGCAAAACTTCTATTTTTTAAATTTATCTCAGACCCATCGATGTAATATAGCTATTTATACTGAATTTTGAAAGGTCTACACAGCGTTATAAAAATTTGTGTAAATACAATGATTGTAAGATATAAATTAATATATTTATTAAATCTTCATCTTTGAAATATTAAAATATAAAGACCTATGGTTACGATCTATATAATTTAAAAAAAGTAAATTATCAATATTTTAATAATATTATTATACGTTTATTATTTTATTTTAAACGATTTTGAGACATTTTAATATTAAATTTGAATTATTTCATCTGAATTTTAACAATGATTAAATGAATACCATTAAAAACAAATTCTATTATTCAAACTAATGATGAATTTTGAAATTTAAATTTAAATATTAATTATATTTTTATTAAAATAGAACCTTTTTAATTTTGTTAGGTTATTCATTACATTTCAATAATCCAATTTTTTTTTTATATTACATACTATACATAATATATGTAATATGTATATATTATATAAAAATATCCGTATCCTCTGATTTTATCAAAAAAATTAAAAAAAAATGTATAATATAAAAAAAAAAATTCAATAATTTTATCATTTTAATAAAATGACTATAGGTATACATTGTTACAAGTATAATACTTATAATATAAAATATAATAAAATAGACAGTGAAGTTACTATTAAATACTAGTACAGTGTAATAAATAAACAGGATATAATATTGCTGCAAGTTGTCTGGTACTGTACTCGACCGAGTAAAAATAATGAACAAAATTCAAAGACCGTATTAAAATAAACAGATTTCTTATTATTTAATACGAAAAATAAAGGATAAATAGTCAATAGCGATAGCAGTTGTATGAACAAAAGTATGTAGTTAGAATAGTAAAACAATTCTGAGACTCCCCATTTACCATAATATTTGAGTGACAATATTATTCCAACTGGTACTTTATTCGATTATTGGAATTACATTTTATTCATAATTTATTGAAAAATATTTAAATAATCAGCTATAGTATTACTTGTATTATGTACAAGTTATTATTTCACTCGAATACTTTTAGTTTCAGAATAATAAAATTATTCTAAATACTTTATATTCAAATGGAAATTATTCTAAGTAACACAATATTATTTCAACGACTAGTGTTAAGGTACTCAGACTTACATACAAAATAACTGACTTTGGATTGGCAGATTCACTAAGGACACTATACAGTATAATATTATGTTCAGCATGACCATTGGGTACAACTATAATGTACGCCCGTCCGGCTGACGCCCGCAATGTTTTTCGCCAATATCATAATGGCCCATGATTACAATAATGTTCGCATCGCTGCATTTTGATTAAAATTATTACAATATATTGTTATTGTGGCTTCACACGTCTTACTAGTACCTATTGTTCGCATAGTCATATTTGATTATTATTTATTCTACATTGTAAAATGCTAATCCATTACGCATGCCAAAATAATGTTTATTTTCTTATGACATACATCATATTTAATAAATCGGGATGAAAATTAAGTTATTAGTTATTGTACGACAATATTTTATAATTCGGTTTAAATATTTGATAGCATAGTATAATTATACATTTATACCTATACACAATAACAAACAATAGTTCATACAACAGGTATTATTTGAATTTGGATTATGGATTATCTATTTTCTGTAAGTTATGCTTGTATCAGATTATATATATAATATATATGATAATATATTATTAATATTATTAGTCATTTTACGATAAAAGTTTTATGATTGGGATTTGGTTGAATATTTAACTATATTATATATATTTTTTTTGTTAAAGCTAAAATTTTATCTTAAAACAACAACGTGATTTTAGAAAATATACTGTAGGTATACATTACATTTTAGTAAAACATCAAACCATAATAGTTAAAGCAGCATATTTGAGAATAGGAAATTTGGCAATTAATATAAATCAATTATATTATAGGTATAGTATAGTATATAGTATAATATACCTAATAAGGTTTGGGAGAAAGACAGAAACAATGATAATATTTATAGTTAAATGAATTAACAAATTATACAAACGCCATAGAGGTTATGATAATAAATTATAAACCATATACATAGTGTATTCTTTACTGCACATTTGCACTATACTGACGCAATACGCATACAAAACATCCACATTATGCGCGATAATAATAACTGCACGAGCAAGAGTATTGCATCCAGACTTGATAACACATAGATTCTAGAGAACTAAAAAGATAATTAACTATAATTAAATATTGAATTTACTATTAAGTATTAAATTTGAATTTACTTATGGCTACTCGATCTGCAAAAATACACGAATGAAGCAAAATAACAACGTTTTATATAGAATTAAAATATTATTCATGGCAATACTTTTGATTACTGAAGTTAAATTAGTATTACATATTATAATATTAACTATTTTAAGATCAATATATTTAAATTATAAATTAAATATGTAATTATGATATCCGAATTTAATTACACAGCAATAATTAAGAATTGAATAGTATACTACTTTCATTGAAACTTAACTATATAAAGTTATGAAATAACCAAAACGTTTAAAATATGTTCAAAATTTCAATTTGTACAGCAGGGTTCTATTATCAAGATGTTAAGTTATTCAAAAACCAAAAAGTTTAATTTGATAACCTAACCAAACCAGCAATAATAATAATAAACAAAAATACAAATTATAATTGAAAATATTAATATTTATGGTTATACGTTCTAATATAATAGAAATTTATTCAATAGTTATTGAACTTTGTATTGAAGAAATAAGAGAAAAAGGCAATTATAACTACTATTTGTTAAGATGATCTAAATTAATGAAGTACAATAAAAATATCCATACATTTTATACTAAAAGTAGGAAACAGCCAATGACAGATTAATTTTCTATAGGAATAATTCCCCTGGAATTATCAAAGTGGTCACATAATTATAAAAATGTAGAACAGTTAAAAATACGTATAAGCTAACTTGTTTATTGTATTATACGATGTAGAAGAAATAGTTAAAAACAAAATCGATGAACAAAAATTAAGGAACAAAAAAAAAAACACCTCACTTATTAATTATACAATTATTTAATATACATATAACATTTGGGTTGTTAGTATTCTCACTTATATTGATTTTTTTGATTTATTTAACGTACACGTGTTAAACTAATACAACCTAACCTAACCCGAGAGCTATATAATTAGGATAGGCCTAGAGAAAGAGTTGTAATTTATGAAAAAAGAAAATTTACAATAGCAGTAGTGGGTTAAATATTGAATCTACTATAGATTCCTTATTCCGTGGACATATTTAATAGATCATAATGATATATTACCTATATAATTTCAATTAAAAATAATTAACCATTAAAAAATGATGCTAATTAAAACAACAACTGTTTTAGAGACCCTTAACTAAATTCGCAATTTTGGTGTTCTGTTACCAACACAATAGTTATATTAATAATGACCAGCAACCCTAAAATGAATATAACAGGGTGGGCAAGTGTGTACCGTTCAAGTTAGGTGTCGAGTTAGTAACTGTAATTGACGTTTTAAATTTGAATTCAATGATTTATTATTGTACACGAAAAAGGATTTTGAATGTAGATAGTATGTCAGTGTATTTCATTAAATATATTTAACTATATGTTTTTTGATAAACCTTTAACAGTTATTTATTTTCTATTATATAGGTAGTTAAATTAATTTTTTCTATAAACATTACATTTATTAGATTATTAGTATTTAATTTTTATAATATTAACTTTAATAACTAAATATTTATACAATATATTAGTGATTTTAGTTTTTAAGTTAATATTATAATCGTAAAATAGTGTGAATGTGTTCATATTATACATAAAAAAAAAAATCATAAAATATAGATTTTTTTTTGCGTTTAATTATTATTTTTTAATTTAATTGAAACCTCCATGCAATAATAGGGCTTCATAAGGTGAGTAAAAATAAAAAAATCTAATGTAGTAATTTAAAAAAAGAATAAAATATCTTCCAAATTTAAACTTAAATACTTAAGAATATCTATAGAAATAATATTGAGATTTGTGATTGTACATTTTTAATATTCTTTAATTCCTCTATGGACTATTTAAGAAGAAAATTATATTAAATCATCAGAGCTCACATATTAAAATTGAAGATTTTGTATATTTTTTTATTACAAAATACTTATTGTTTTTAATTTTTAAGATTTTGACGAATTACCTATAAATTTGATTTAATACTTTTATACATATGCATATAAATGATGCTTAAGTATTTTTAATATCCTTACACAGATTAAAGAATAACCTATTTAAAATTGTATATTACATTTTTTAGCAGAAACATTTCTATAAATAGCTCAAGGTCAAAATATTTTTAAAATTATATCTTGTGTAGGAAACGCTAATATAAACATTCTGTGAAAATTTTAAGTATCTAAACTCAAATGTTACACCTAAAAATAAAAATGATTGTGTCAAAAAGTCGTTTTATGTGCACCTTTAACAATTCACGTTTTTCCTTGTTTTTAATAATTTTACAAAATACTTGGAATTTTTAGGGTTGACCTCTCTAAAGTACAAAATAAATTCAATTTAATATAATAAATTCAATTTATTTTATCCAAAACCACCTTTAAAGTAAAAGATTAAACCATTTTTTCAATTAGTTATAAACGTATATAAAAAACACTCATTGTAAAATCTATGTATTAATCGCTCCTCCCAGAATTCAAAATTTTAACGTGTAGGTACAATTTTTTATAACTTATAAGTTATAACATACGATGAACTATAGTCTATAAGACAACTAAACATGGCATTACCAAAAGAAACAATTTTTGTAATTAATTTAAATAAATGGCTATGAATGATGCTTATGTTGACTATGAGCGATAAATGAATTTAAAAATAAAATAAATAGTTAAATCGGTTGATTAAGCTCTTAAAATCTTAAATGATTCAAAATGGAAATTTCTACAATGACAGAATTCTATTGTTATAACATTTACACGTTTAGCATCTCATATTTTCTTCTTTCTATAACGGTCACTTTGAAAGTAACTAGGTATTTCAAATTCATCTTACTTGAAACTTTTATACATTTTATAAGCTATACTGGAGGAAAATACTTTCCATTACCTTTTATAGTTTCACAACTAAGTTTTTTCCTGATATTTATATTGCTAAAAATACTATCAAAATAAAAATAAAAGTCTTTATTGTCATAAAACTTAAAAGGAAATCAAAGTAGCTGCTTCTCTTTCAATCAACCTATTGCCTGATAACTTTATTTACCTTGATAAATATAAAAGTTCAATCAATATCTGGTTTCAAAATACAAGTCCTTTTCGAACTTTTGTATTTCTTTTCATGGAACTCAGTAGGTAGCATATTATTTTGTTTCAATAAGTTAGTTATAATTTTATTGATAATAATTAATATGGTATTATTTTAAACTTATACTCTATAATCATAACTTTTAAAGGGTTGGATATTATAATGTAATTTAATATATATTTGTATATATTAAACCAAATATGAAATAACCATACATTTTTCGTTTGATGACGTGCAATTAGCTTTGTGATAATCTAAAAGACCAAATTTGCTTAACATATAATAATTATTAATAGTAGGTATTTTATTAGTTATTTATCATATTTTTCGCATTTAAAGTAAATGAAGATAATTTTAAATAGGTACTTTAGTTCTATTATAAATTATCTTTATAATCATTTTTTCTAAAATGTATCCGTTATTGTTATTCGTTGTAAGTACCATTTATGCACAAAAGTAACATAAAAATCGAAATCAAAATCTCTAGCTATTATAAAATGAAAAAAGGATCTACTTTTTTTCCACTAAAACTAATGTTTGATCACATTGTTTAGTTTGATAAATGTTGAAAATCAATCAATAAACATAACTTTATTTAAATATTATACAATGTATAATAATTATTTTATAAAAAAAATATTACAAAAATAACCAATAAGACAGAAAATAACTAAAAAAAAACCTAACATCAAACAATTAAACTAAATACAAGTGTGCTGGTAATGTCTCATTATATGTTCATAATATTAAAATTTATTGGTGGTTAAACTTAATATGATAGATAAAACAATATTATATTATTACAATTAATATTATTTAACATTAGGAAGTATCTTTAGAAAAAAAGTTAACAAAAACTAATTTACCACAAAAAAACGGTAAACGGACAGTTTGTACTATCTATTGTTTGAGTTGCATATCGCGGATACTTTGTACGGTGAAAATAATTTGGTAAAATTCGATCGCGGACATTTTGTACGCTATAAATAAACCGGGAGATATATTTTAAAATATGAGATAAACTTTAGATTGCGAATCATGATCGTAATGAGTATGAGACATGTGTTTGGTGTCACAGTATTAAAAGTATTAAATACTAACCTATTCACTCTAAAAGAATATAAAATTAACAAAAATAAACTACTTACCTAAACGCAACAATTTTTAAAAATGGGTACCTACCTATGAGTATACCATTTTAAGAAAAAAAACAAATCAAATATCTTATAAATACTACATATCTTTATGAACTTATATTAACGGAAAGAATAGTACGCCTAGATTCTCTCTTCAAATTTTGAATGTCATCGCACCAAGCAATTAACAATTCACATAGAACAAATAATTTTAGAAAAAAGGTAATAGTTCATTCAAAAATTGGTTCGATCGGCTAATCCAAGTTCCTGGAGTGTTTTGCGATCTTTGCAATTAGACGAATGTGATATAGTCATTAGTCATTCAAACAAAAACATAAGAAAAAATAACCGAAATGCACAAAACAGAATTCACGAAGCATGTGTATAGCATGAAAATAAAATAATAACAAATATACAATTATTTGAAATAATTTGCAATGTTTTTAAATTTTAAATATAATATATATACTATGATTTATGTTTTATAATTTACAGTGAATGATTTAAAAATTCATAACACAAATTGACGAATTTATTACCAAAACTATTATTATTTTTATTATTTATATATGTTAACTAGGTACCTATGTTTTGTAATAACAAATTATGCCTAACATATTATCATGTCTCAACATTTTTTTTTACCTGAAATAGTACAAACTGTCCGCCATGTATATTTTATTAATTTCTGAAATAGTAAAAACTGTCC